>JAXCGZ010019269.1:25000-27500 GCA_037179515.1 Halocaridina rubra
TTAAATGGATTAGAAGAGTTATCTCTTAAGGTAGATGAAAAAGTCTCTTTCATATATGTGTTGAAAAACCCGAAGAAAAGAGGATCAATCGAAAGACTCTTAAGAAGTGTGTTAGTTATTTGGGAGGATGGAGGATGACCTATTTGAAATTGGGAGGGAGATGGAGGATGACCTATATGAAATTGGGAGGCGAATGTTGAGGAATGGCAAGGTTTGAAATGGATGAGTTATTTGTGGACATGGTGAAGGAATCACTTGGGAAGAGATGGAGATAAATGTACAACAAGAAAGAAAATGAAATGGTCGAGTTATATTTAGATATTGAATAAAAAGAGATTATAAATTGATGAGAAAATCGGATTTGAGGAACTTGAAAAAAAAAAACAGAGGAAATGGATGAATTACCAAAGGCATCAGAGAAAAAAAGACTCCTGAAGGGGGGAAATGCCGTAAGGAAGGAAATAAAGAAAAGGATTTATTACCAGGGTAGCTGAAGATAAGAAAGGGAGTGAAATCCCTAAATAGTAAGTAAACAAGGCAAAAGAAAGGGATGGGGCAGAAAGAATAGATGTTATGTAGAATTTGATAAGTACTGGTTAGGTGGGAAGGTGGATGAAGACGTGAAAATAAGAAATTGATTTGGAATATTGGAAACTAGAGAAGACAAGACTAGGAAGAGAAGGGGAATTCTGTGGACGAGTTAGTTTAGGAGACTGAAAGCACAAGATACACTCCAAACGGGACATATGAAGGCCTGATTTAGAGAGGGAGGGCAGGAGGTTGGTTGGAAATAAGAAGAGAATGAAGAAGATGTTTTAGAGGGAATATATGAAAGAAAACATAAGAGGATATAGGGCGGAAAAGGAATTAGATATCAAGGAAGGAGGATGGAAGGAGTAAGGAAAGAGAGAGAGAGAGAGAGAGAGAGAGAGAGAGAGAGAGAGAGAGAGAGAGAGAGAGAGAGAGAGAGAGAGAGAGAGAGAGAGAGAGAGAGAGAGAGAGGTGCTTGAAGGCAGAAGGAATGCTTGAGTCATCCACTTGAGAAAATGAACAGTGTCTACATGGCTATTATTTTCATTGATGAGTAGTAATGGGCTGCGTTTAATAATCACGGCTGCTGCAAGTGCATTTAACGTATTATTTCCGGCCAAGAAATGGCAGAGAGCGATTTCACTTTTCTAAATGCCGGTCCAAGAGTATTTAGGTACGTGAAATCAATTTTGGTGATTTTATAAGGAATATTCAAGAAAAACTACTAGTAGTTGCATACATTACTTATGACTGAATAAATGCGTGTATATACATTTTACATATACTTCTATGAGGGTAATATTGTATTATGACAAGATTCTTAAAATATGAGCATAATTTTTTGTTCTTTTGTTTAATATACATTTCTAAAGGAAACAAATAGCTAAAGCCACAGAGAACTACTGAAATAGAGTCACTACCTAACCTTTTTCCAACCTAACCCAAATTAGGTGGTGTAACATTGCAGTATGTGGTGAATTATGCAGAGCTCACTTTTCTTGGCATCAATTTTTTAGTGTGTATCTATTTTTTTTTTCCTTTTTCTTTTTTTTTTCTGTGCATCAACGAATCATTACGAGACTATGATTTTTTCTTAACAAAGGATGAACATGCAGGGTTCTCTTCTATCATAGACCCCATACATTGAATGGTATACTAAAAAAACTTACTTTTTAGACAAGGCTTACCATGCAAAGGATATTTACTTCACCTTATGGCACAAGAGGTTCTGACGAAAAGCTGCTCTACGACCACCTTCAGGAACAGAATTCCGAGCCTCTTGGTTTGTAGCCAGGCTTTGCATTCATTGAGTTATCCAAAAGCGGTTCATTTCCGATGCATATTATTTATTTAGTTTGTATTTTCTTACCGCCGTAGCCAAGTGACAAAACTCACGACTTTGATTCATCAGGTCGTGGGTTCGAGGCCCGCCAAGGTCTGAGGTTAGAAAATCATTCACTCAGGGTACCGGTCACACTTGCCAAAACCAAAATCCTTCGAAAGAGGGCACCGTCCGAGCCTTTAGTAGAATAGGGAGTCCATGATCAGAAAATACTTATAAACTAATAGTTCACACTCTTAATGTCCTAAGATAATTTCTCTGATATTGTGTGCATAGCATTTCTTCGTCAGAAGCTCTTGTTGTTAAGAACGAACGAGTTTTGACTTTCCTCGATTGATGTGGCAGCTGTCAACTCAGCTTGCTGATTGAGTATGGTGTATCTCATGGCAGCTCAAGAGGTTAATTAAATACACAATTAGATGTGTCATGTCAATGATAATAAAAAAAAAAAGTATCTTTACAAGATCAAATTTGGATTAAGAAAAAGTTATCTCTCTCTCTCTCTCTCTCTCTCTCTCTCTCTCTCTCTCTCTCTCTCTCTCTCTCTCTCTTTAAAAAAAGCGACCTTCAAAATGGTGTGAAAAAATATCCACATTTATATACCTTATCTATAATGTATGAAAATAT
>JAXCGZ010019269.1:30000-37500 GCA_037179515.1 Halocaridina rubra
CTGAACATTTCCTTGTCCATGTGCCTGAAGGCTACCCTTACATTTGATAAGAATGCATATGCTGCCCTTACTATGCCATTTATATGTATTTCTGGAGACAAATCTGCCAGTATGTTTACTCCTAGATCTCTCTCATTTTCTGTCTCTTGAAGTTGTACTCCAGCCACCGAGTAGTCAAGCTTGGGCCTTCTTGCACTTGTACCCATTCTCATTACCTTACATTTTGAAGTATTGAATTTCATTAGCCACTTTTCTGACCACTCATGCAGATTATTTAGATCCTCCTGAAGTTCTCTACCATTGTTCTCGTTTTTTACTTTCTTCACAATCTTTGCATCATCTGCAAACATATTCATGAATGAATTTACAGACCCTGGTAGGTCATTTACATATACAAGGAACAAAAGTGGCCCTAAAACTGAGCCCTGTGGAACTCCACTACTAACTCTTCTCCATTCAGACACTGAGTGTCTTACTCTAACCCTCTGTTCCCTTCCTTCTAAGTAAGTTTTTATCCATTCCAAAACATTTCCACCTATTCTAGCCATTGATTGCAGCTTCCTAATAAGTCTCCCATGTGGAACAGTGTGTGTGTATATATATGTGTATGTATTTACTCGTGTGTGTGTGTATATATATATATATATATATATATATATATATATATATATATATATATATATATATATATATATATATATATATATATATATATATATATATATATATATATATATATATATATATATATATATATATATATATATATATATATATATATATATATATATATATATTGTTGTTCCAGTTTTACGTCGCGGATTCCCTTTTCAACCAAGGGCTAAGACGGTTGCCTTCTTGCGAGGGATTTGTTTTGGCAGATGTAATCGTTACCCTGATTATATGCCCTTGCTAACCTCAGACCGTGACGGGGCGCGAACCCTCGACCTGATGCCTCAGAGTCGTGGACGCTACCGTTTGAAACACGGTGACTACATATATATATATATATATATATATATATATATATATATATATATATATATATATATATATATATATATATATATATATATATATTACATAAGCCTTTTCAATAGTTTCAAAAATAGAAGATTTTGGGCAGCACCAGTCATTTATCTGCTCGCACACATTAAAGTTGAATGTTTAAATGCTTCTTATCAATTAATGTCAATATCAATAAAGATAACAATATTACTAGCGGCAAGTAAAGTATATAGAGACTTAAACACAAATAAAAAAATTAAAAATAAGAGCGTGCCATTTTATCAGTGACCCAGTTCTCATGAGAAGTGAAGCTAACGCGCTAATTCTCTTCCTTTCACATCTACTTGGATGGACGGGAAATTCCGTAAGGGAAAAAAAATAAGTTGGATAAACCACATCGATGAGTAATAATAATAATAATAATAATAATAATAATAATAATAATAATAAATATTATTATTTTGATAATTGATAGTAATAATAGTAATAGTAATAATAATAACTAATATATACAAAATAAATCAAATTTAGTATCTTCTAAAATTAAATGAAATATAAGAATAGAAAAAGCAGATAATACAAGAAGCGTTTTTTCCCCTCTTTTACCCTAAAATGATGATGATGATGATGATGATGATGACATTACGACAATGCATGGCTCAGAGAGAGGGATGGTGTGCAAGCAGCGGTATAAGACTCATTAAACACGTGACTCAGCGATTTTATGAGACACGGCTATTGAAATATCTTGACCTCAAAAAAAACGCATGCAAGCGTGCGTGCCTGTGAACTTGTATGTATGTATACATGCATGTAAGTGGGAGGTGTACGCTCTCTTTTAATGAAGTCTCCTTTTTTTTTTCTTTCTTTTTTAAAGACATATATTTTTATATCACGGTGGCTTTCTTATTCTACACTGAAGTTTTATTTTATTTATTAAGAATAGTGCAGATCATTCTCTCTCTCTCTCTCTCTCTCTCTCTCTCTCTCTCTCTCTCTCTCTCTCTCTCTCTCTCTCTCTCTCTCTCTCTCTCTCTGTGCGTGTGTATGCAAAAGAGAGATAATTTTATTATATTACATCATATTTATTACCATTGCAGGATCTTATTCGATGTCTAAAAAGAACTAATTATATTTTTTAATTATTCATTTATTCATATAAATATATATATATATATATATATATATATATATATATATATATATATATATATATATATATATATATATATATATATATATATATATATCAAAAGCTGATCTTTTCGCTGTAAAACACTACAGATCAAATAATAATAATAATAATAATAATAATAATAATAATAATAATAATAATAATAATAATAATAATAATAATAATAATAATAATAATAATAATAATATATTTAAAGACTAGCTTGTAAGATATTTTACTCGCCTCACACTATCAGACAACAGCCATCAATTAGATTTTCCTTTTAACAACGTTGTCATTATTGCTAAGTGAAAGGGCACCCTACACTGGAGTCTTTAGAGGAAAATGGCAAAGGTGCTGCTAATGGGTCTATGACAGATGTAGGTGGATATATGGTATCGCAATCCAATCATATGAATTAGGGCAATCCATTGCTATCACTTCTAATAAAGTATAGCCTGGGGTAAGCTGGAAATGGAATGCTTAACTTAGTGAGGCACAGAAACCGTAATAATTAAGGAACTGGAAGTTTTATTAAGGCCATAGAATTGAAGGTGGCACTACTGTTCCTTACAAATATGTAGGATTGCCATTTTTCTAAGCTTTCTGTGGTCAGCACATGCATTCATTTCTCATCCCCAGAATGGCTTGAAATTGATAAAAGCAATATGAAATGCCTGTACGCATGAACACAGTTCCTTTTTTTTTTATATATCCTACTTATGTGATTCGGAAATGGAACCAGTATAGCATCAGAACCATACTTTTTATGCATGACCTATGTGGTTTTAAAAGAGATTAAACTTCAGCGGAAATCTCAATAGCACTGCTATATATTTTACTTCCAGAGTTTTACCATTTTCCCTGCTAACAAGTGGCAAGCCCACACAGTGAATTTTTATCCTCTATTGAGGACCGGTTTTAATAAATAAACGATTATAATTCTTTCACACAATTAATAACCGCATATTTCTTCCTATTGCACCTGGGGACTAAAAAATAAAAAATATTCATAGCTTGAGCATGAGTATTCACAGAGGTCATAAAAGCTATGGGACTAGAACTTCTATTGGAGTTTTAAGATTAATGAGAGTATTAAAAGCTATGGGACTAGAACTTCTATTGGAGTTTCAAGATTAATGAGAGTATTAAAAGCTATAGGACTAGAACTTCTATTTGAGTTTCAAGAGTAATGAGAGTATTAAGAGCTATGGAACTAGAACTTCTATTGGAGTTTCAAGATTAATGAGAGTATTAAAAGCTATAGGACTAGAACTTCTATTTGAGTTTCAAGAGTAATGAGAGTATTAAGAGCTATGGAACTAGAACTTCTATTGGAGTTTCAAGATTAATGAGAGTATTAAAAGCTATAGGACTAGAACTTCTATTTGAGTTTCAAGAGTAATGAGAGTATTAAGAGCTATGGAACTAGAACTTCTATTGGAGTTTCAAGATTAATGAGAGTATTAAAAGCTATAGGACTAGAACTTCTATTTGAGTTTCAAGAGTAATGAGAGTATTAAGAGCTATGGAACTAGAACTTCTATTGGAGTTTCAAGATTAATGAGAGTATTAAAAGCTATGGGACTAGAACTTCTATTTGGAGTTTCAAGATTAATGAGAGTATTAAAAGCTATGGGACTAGAACTTCTATTGGAGTTTCAAGATTAATGAGATTATTAAAAGCTATGGGACTAGAACTTCTATTGTAGATTCAAGATTATTGAGAGTATTGAGAGCTATGGGACTAGAACTTCTATTGGAGTTACAAGATTAATGAGGGCATTAAAAGCTATGGAACTAGAACTTCTATTGGAGTTTCAAGATTAATGAGAGTATTAAAAGCTATGGGACTAGAACTTCTATTTGGAGTTTCAAGATTAATGAGGGTATTAAAAGCTATGGGACTAGAACTACTATTGGAGTTTCAAGATTAATGAGAGAATTATTGCTCTTACCAAGTCAGTAATTTTATTTTCTTCTAGTTTCATTATTGACTAGCACTCTTTAAATTTCATCCTTCCCTGGGTTAATGTTGGTTAAGTAAATAAAAGTCTAGTTCCTTGAGTAAAAATAAAAAAAGCCTCTATCTATATAAAAACCCATGAATTAATATCTTAATACATACTGTCAAAGGACTTGTAAGATTCGGATATGATAGCTTAAAGACTGGTCTGCCTCACCAAAGAAATGACAGAAATTATGTCAAAGTAAGCGAAATGTAATTGCCAATAATCTCTTGCAGTTTTCCATTATTGATACTTCAAGACTGAAACTTGACCTAATTCCCCTACAGAACTGGAGTCAATAGGATATTGCTATAGAATGATAAGAAACAAAGCGAGATAAATAGATAGATAGATAGATAGATAGATAGACAGATAGATAGATAGATAAAGATATATATATATATATATATATATATATATATATATATATATATATATATATATATATATATATATATATATATATATATATATATATATATATATATATATATAGAGAGAGAGAGAGAGAGAGAGAGAGAGAGGGGGGTTGTGTTGAGCAATTACCTAACTGTTATGAACAAGCCCTAAATACCTGGCGTTAAATTGAAGGGTTTATAATGTATGAGGAACATCAAAACTAATGACAGTGATAAAAATGTCTGGTGGTTATTCGGCAGGAATATCCACCAGGAATAGCCATGATAGCTGAAAAAAAAAAATAGTCGTATTGATATAATAATAAAAGGAATAGCCAGCAGTGACGTTTCAGTCATAGTGCTATACTTTGGACATTTATGTTACCTATCAACTGACAGATACAAAAACGGCTGTCACACAAAAATTGATGATCAAAGTTGAAATGTTGAGAACGAGTTGGTAACTGAAGGCCAAGAGGTCAGGTGGCGAAAAAAGGGAAGTCGTTTATATAGGAAAAATACTGCAAAGAGGTAGTTCTTTTGTCCAATTGCTTAAAGGAAAAAGGTTGGCAAAATCGAAGGGGAGCAAAATAAAAGGAAGAAATAAAGATAGCTGAAAATATCGAATACATAACATGAATGAGCTTCAAGGCCATTTATGTTGATTGGATTTCAATGTAAAAGTGTTTTGCGATTATTCTCAAGACCATTTAGGTTGATTGGATTTCAATATAAAGTGTTTTGTTATTATTTTCAAATGTCTTGTATTAGGAATTCCTGTCTACAGTAAAACAATATAAAGAATCTAACACAAACTGTAGGGGAATTAGGTCAAGTTTCAGTCTTGAAGTATCAATAATGGAAAACTGCAAGAGTTTATTGGCAATTACATTTCGCTTACTTTGACATAATTTCTGTCATTTCTTTGGTGAGGCAGACCAGTCTTTTAATCTATCAAGCCCGAATCTTACAAGTCCTTTGTCAGAATGTATTACGATATTAATTCATTGGTTTTTATATTCATATGTCTGTTTTTTTATATGTATATCTATTTGCATACTGTAAGGATGCTTTCATTGGCAGGTCGCGTTGTTAACATATCCAGTGGCTTAGCAAGAATGGCTGTGCCCTCGCGTTCTCCATATATCCTTACCAAATACGCTGTAGAAGGACTCAGTGACGTCTTGAGGTAAGTTATTAGCTATTTTTAAATGTACATCTGCCATTTTTCCTTTTTTAACATCAATAATTGAATATTAATGCACTGCTTATGCGTGGATACGTAGTTCTCTATCTGAGGTCTGCCATAATTATGCTACATTTTTTTTTAACGAAGGCGTTGAACTCCAAGGCAGTCATATGCTTGGAAATTTTTGTGCCTTAGTTCATGACACAGAGTGACCCATCCCCCAACGGCCAGTAATTTTCATGTGTGTTTGCTGAGCTAGCAGGGGTGAGGTGACAGCCGTATATACTGTTCCTTCCACAAATCCTCAGCATAACTAGCTGAACATTATACTTTTTCTTTTTTCACCGTAAAAGATCGTTTCTTAATTTGGGGTGCTAGCTCCCCCATGGGATGCTGAAATTAACTTTAGGGGGTTGCTGAGAAAAGCTGCGAACGTGACGGTAAAATGTCAGTTTTTCTAGCACTAACCAGATATTCCCCAGAGTTAGGGGGTGCTGGACTGCTTAGACCTAGCTACAGGGGGTGCTGAGGTCGGAAGGGTTAAGGAACGTTGCCGTAGAACAAAGACTTCAATCCAGAGTTTCTTTGGTTTGACAACCAGTCTTTAACTCATCAAGCCAGAATCTTATAAATCCTCTGATAATATGACTTAAATTCTCACCTGTTCTGTTTGCTTCTTAAGATATTGACCTCAATATGTCAAATTCATTAGGTACTTCTTTCTTTACTAATTAAATCTTGTTGTTTTAGATTCTCCTCCCACGGATGGGTGGAACGGGTCATGGAGGACCCATAGGACGGTCGCCAACTTATAATAACAATAACCAAATAATTACTGCTCCATATTTCCTAGAGCTCTATTCAGTTTGACACTTTTCTGATCATTGATGTATATTGAGGATCTTTTTATAAATTTTGTGACAATAATTTAATTAATATTTTCGTATCAACAGGAATGTAACCTTCTGTAATGTATGTCCAGTATCAAATTATTGGGAGAAAATTTAACTGGAGCCATAGAAGACAGATATGGCCCATATGCTGACCCCTGTGGAACTCCGTTAGCTACTTTAATTCAACCTGACACTTAGTCTCACTCAGACCCCTTAGCTCTATATTATTATTATTATTATTATTATTATTATTATTATTATTATTATTATTATTATTATTATTATTATTATTATTATTATTATTATTATTATTATCATTATTATTATTATTATTATTATTATTATTATTATTATTATTATTATTATTATTATTATTATTATTATTATTATTATTATTATTGCAGATATGAAATGAAACCGTGGGGAGTCCATGTTTCCTTGATCGAACCTGGCAACTTTATTGCAGGTAATTTTTTTTTTTTTTTACGCGAGTGAGACTGGCACAGGCTAAGGAAACTGCCCTCATCGGACCAGGCACCATAAAAAAAAAAGAAACAAAAAACAAAGATGGTGAGTGTTTTGACTTGTCAGATGTTAAGAGAAAATAAGAGATAATTAACGAATACCCCATAATATTTGGTAGAGATGTAAGCATGGAAAAGAACCGAAACTGATATATAACTAATAATCGAATTGTCTAGTCAGTCCTATTTTTGTCCAAAAGTCCTTCAGCTGTAGTATTAGTACAGGTGGCTTGTGTCATAGGCCAACCTACTGATATCTGTTGCAAAGTTTCAAACAACTTAACTGATATATCTATATATATATA
>JAXCGZ010019269.1:57500-73488 GCA_037179515.1 Halocaridina rubra
TTCTTCTTCTTCTTCTTCTTCTTCAAGTACTGTGTTAAGAAAAGGATACACTGTCCTTTTTATGCTAAATGAGTTCATAATATGTTTTTTTTTTTATGAGTGTGACACCGGGATTGGCAAGAAACTTACCCTCATTATTAAAGGCCTGAGCACGAAGAAAAATTAAGACCAAGAAAAAGTAAGAGGTTAAGGACAAGGCAGAGATGAGGTCATGATACACAAAAGTAAAGAACAGGCAGAAAGAATAGTTTAGGTATTGAGGACCTAGATATATGACAGTATTAGGTCCTGAGATGACGACAGATTCGTTTTTCGAAGGAAGATAGGTTAAAAGGATTAGAAAAGACAAAAAGAGGAAGAGAGTTCCAGAGTCCGGAAGTGGATGCGACGAAGCAATTTCTGCACCGACCAATTCGCGAGCTACAAATGTGTACAGAGTACTTGTGAGATGAGGCAGCTTGGCGAGTGTTACGTGGCCTCGGCATTAGGGGAGGGATGCAACTCGCCAACTCATCAGAGCTGCGATGAAAGCAGTAGCGATAGAAAAGAGAAAGGGATGATACCTTGCGGCGAAAAGAAAGAGAATCCAGATTAAAATTAGAAAAGAGTCATTAATGAGTCTGCTTGCCTTAGATTCAACCCTATCAAGGAGATAAGAATATGAAGTACCCCAGATGTGTGAGTAGTATTCTAAGCAGGGATGGATAAGACCTTTAGAGATATTACGTAACTGTAAAAAGGAAAATTAATGAAGAAAACGAAACAGACAGACAGACAGACAAACAGACAGACAGACAGACAGACACACACACACACACACATATATATATATATATATATATATATATATATATATATATATATATATATATATATATATATATATATATATATATATATATATATATATATATATATATATATATATATATATATATATATATATATATATATATATATAAAGGGGGAGGCCGCATTAAAGCTCCCACCCATCAATAAACACAGTCTTTAAATTCCTTCATGGTTATGATAGAGTGGATAGGGATCGATATTTTGATATGGCAGGCTCTAGAACTAGAGGTCATAGTTTGAAGCTTCGTAAGAAAACTTCTTTGCAGGATGTAAGGAAATACTTTTTCAGTGTAAGAGTAGTTGATAATTGGAATTGGCTAAGCGAGGAGGTAGTTAATGCTATCTCAATCCATAGTTTTAAGGACAGGTATGATAAGTATCACTAAGTATAAAATGGAACCGATGAGGAGACGGGAAGATACAAGCTTTGGGCTCTTTCCCGTAAACACAATTAGGTAAATACATTGTGAGTTAAAAAAAAAAAAAAAAACTTATATCTGTTGTATGATGAGACTGTCCAAAATATTAAAGGAAAAAATTGAGAACATTTTCGTGAGGGGAAAGAGAAGAAGCTGTCCTGTTCTGCCATGAAGGAATTTTAGAAGAGTTGCCAGAGGTGAAGCCATCACATCACATTACCTAATTTTTTGTGTAAATTGGGGAGAGCTCTTAAGCCGTTTACATGATCCTGTGGCTCTATATATTGTTAAAATCAGTATCCTTCCCATTTATATTAATTTGATAACTAGTTTGATACACGAAATAATTGAATAATACAACTAATACCAAAAATACACCTGTCAACAGTATTGAGTTAAGTTGCCAAGTAGTACAGCTGTCTTATTTTCTTTAATCTTTTTTCTTTTCTTTTAGCTTTCTCTTTTACTATTTTTTTTATTTTGTATATATATTGAGTTAAATGTAAAGTCTGATCCTGTGATAACATATCTTGGTTAGCAAGTGAGTTTATCAGTTAAGAAGAATATATAGCAGAAACAGGTGGGTGTCTCCTCAGACACAACTTCGAATTTCCCTTCAAGTTGACTTTTGTTTTTGTTGCATTTTTTTTCTTTTTCTTCTTATCCTCAAATTACCATAGTCAAATTTTTAAGTTAAGATGTGTGTTGCCAGAAAAGAGATAAATTGAGTCACTAAATAGCACTTATATGAAGATATAAAAATTCTGTGTGAAGCTTAAATAAAAGTTTTTCTCTCTTTTTTCTCTTTCTCTTCTTCTTTCTGTATTCTGTGAGAGGAAGAACATAAAAATGAGGCCATCTCTGTCCCAAACCTCTCCCACCCATGGGTTGGGAGGAGGTGTAGCTATTAGGACACTAAAACAGAAAATCAAGGATTTAGAGGCAATGGTTATAAGCTTTGATGATAAAATTCGGCATATGGATAGATAAATGAAAGGGAATGAAACACTCAGAGAGGAAATAAGATTTTTGGAGGAAGCAAATATAGCACAAGGGCAGGAGAGAAAGGAACTTGAAAAACAAATAAAGAAGCTGGTAGGGGAAAAGAGTGAACTAGAAACCAGAATTTTTAAACAAGAAGATAAAAACAAACAGCTGAATGAAAACCTAAATGAATTAGATGTTAGTTCACCGCTCTCTTCTGAGAGAGACGAGATTGCAGCTTGGAATGTCCAGATTAAGGAAAATATTGAACAGTTTAGAAAAGAGTTCCAGGAGCTGAATATGGAACATGAAGCCATGAAAATTTCCTTTGCTGATGCACTAAAGGGGAATGTGGTAGTAAAAGAGGCTGTAAAGGTGGTTGCACTGGAAAACATACAAACAGTTGACTATAAAGAGACAGTAATCGAAAAAATGAAAGACATTGTGATGGAAAGGGCAAATCCACTGATTAAACAGGCACTTGATAAGGAGAAGACAGTGGTAATCTCAGGCATAAGCGAATCCCAGGAGCCAACATGGCAGGGGAGACTTGAAGAAAATAAAGCTAGGGTTGTAGACCTGATAAGAAAGCTTGGAGTAGTTTGTGGTCCTGAGGATATTGAAAACATTCACCAACTAGGCAAATATTCGAGGGAAGGAAAGTCGAGACCAACAAAAGTAACCTTTGAGAGAGGGGAAACATGTAGGGAAATACTGTTGAGAAAAAAAAGTCTAAAAGACCTTCAAGAATTCAAAGAAGTGTTCATTGGATGATACAGAACACAGAAAGAGATGGGAAAGATAAAAAATTTGTTGGAAGAGGCAAGAAGGTTAAATGAGGAAAGAAATGAAGAAGAGAAGAAAAATTTTCATTTCAGAGTTCTTCCAGATAAAGGGGAGATAAAGAAGATAATGACAGAAGATCAGGGGATGGGGCCTCATTAAGATTGTTATACACAAATGCTGATGGATTAGCTGGTAAGGCGGTAGAATTAAAAGATAGCATTCACAACAGTAAGACAGATATAGTAGCAATTACATAGACTAAGATGAGTAAGGGCATAAACAGTGTCACAGTTTTTCCTAAGGGCTTCAGAATATTAAGGGTTGAAAGATCTGAGAGGACTGGTGGAGGGATAGCACTGCTCATAAGTGAAAGGATTCAAGTTGAAGACATAAACTTGGCTATAGAAAGTGAGTTCAAGGAATTTCTTGTTGCTCGCATAAATACTGGGTCAGAGAACATTATAATAACTGTTGTATATAACCCATCAAGGAACCAGAATAGGCTAGAAGTTTATGAGGAAGTCATATAGGTACTATTGAAGTCATAAACTCAGTTGTTAACATGGCACGGGAGAGAAATTGTAGGATTTTGATTATGAGAGATTTTAATCATAAAGAGATAGATTGGATAAATCTTGACCCACACAGTGGTGAGGACACATTCGGGGCAAGATTCCTAGATTGTGTACAAGGGAATTTCCTACACCAACATGTAATGGAACCAACAAGGGCCAGGGGTGGGGATGAGCCATCAATACTTGATCTAGTATTCACAGATAATGTGTTGGATATTGAAAAAATTGAGTATGATCCACCAATTGGAAAGAGTGACCACTGTGTGTTGTCGATGTAGTATATCATTGAAGATACTCTGCCTGAGAGTAGAGGCACTGAGGACATGAGGAGGAACTATCCGAAAGGAGATTACATAAAAATGAATGAGGTTTTTGCAGTTATTGACTGGAGAACCTTATTTTACAATAAATCTGTACAAGAAATGTATGACATCTTTTGTGAGAAATATGGGAAGATAGTAGATTGCTGCATACCTGTCACCAAAGTAGGTGTAATTCATGCCAGAGAGAAATGGTTCGATAATGAGTGTAAAAGAGCTAAGGAGTGGAATGACAAATGCTGGAAAAGGTATAGGAGAAGAAAAAAGATAAATGCCTGGCAAACCTACAAAAGAGCAAGAAATGACTACCTAAGTAAAAGAAGAGAGGCAGAGAGAGATTATGAGAGGGACATCACCAGGAATGATAAAGAATATCCCAAGCTTTTCCACAGCTTTATCAGAGGAAAACTGAAGGTAAAAGAACAGGTTTTAAGGCTAAAGAGAGCGGATGGAAGCATCACTGAGACGGATGAAGAGATCTGCAAAGAACTGAACAAGGAGTTTCAGTCAGTATTTACAGTAGAATATACCCCACCCCCTCAGATTGCAGAGATAGAAGCTCAAGGGCCGGTATCAAAGAACATCAACCTTACAGCCACAGAGGTATGCAAAGCGCTGATGGAGTTATATGTTCATAAAGCTACAGGTCCTGATGACATATCCCCTCATGTACTTAAAAATGCGCAAACTCAATATCAGTGGCAGTAAGTATCATATTTAAAAAGTCACTGGAGTCAGGGGAGATTCCAAGATGCTGGAAACAAGCAAACATGATACCCATCTTCAAAAAGGGAAGGAGGGATACGGCTCTGAACTATAGACCAGTTTCCTTGACCAGCATAGTTTACAAAGTTATGGAGAAACTACTAAGGAAACATATGTCTCTTCACTTGGAATCCTTCAGCTTTATGTCAGTGAGGCAACATGGCTTCAGAGAAGGTAGATCAACAGTAACAAACTTATTAGAATTTTATGATGAGGTAAGCCGAATCTTACAGGAAAGAGATGGCTTAGCAGATTGCATATTCCTAGACTTCCAGAAAGCGTTTGACACTGTTCCACATGGGAGACTTATTAGGAAGCTGCAAGCAATGGCTAGAATAGGTGGAAATGTCTTGGAATGGATAAAAACTTACTTAGAAGGAAGGGAACAGAGGGTTAGAGTAAGACCTACCAAAGTCTGTAAATTCATTCATGAATATGTTTGCAGATGATGCAAAGATTGTGAAGAAAGTAGGAAACGAGAACAATGGTAGAGAACTTCAGGAGACGGAAACTAGGAGAGATCTAGGAGTAAACATACTGGTAGATTTGTTTCCATAAATACATATAAATGGTATAGTAAGGGCAGCATATGCATTCTTATCAAATGTAAGGGTAGCCTTCAGGCACATGGACAAGGAAATGTTCAGAAATATTTACGTAATGTATGTGAGGCCAATACTCGAATATGCAGCCCCCTTTTCGAATCCGCACTTGAAAAAGCACATAGCTAAGCTTGAAAAAGTTCAAAGACATGCCACGAAACTGGTGCCAGAAATACGCAATCTCAGGTATGATGAGAGGCTGAGGGAATTAGACTTACCATCACTCGAAGCTAGAAGATTGAGGGGGGATATGGTGACAGTCTTTAAATTCCTTCATGGTTTTGATAGAGTGGATAGGGATCGATATCTTGATATGGCTGGCTCTAGAAATAGAGGTCATAGTTTGCAGCTTCGTAAGAAAACTTCTTTGCAGGATGTAAGGAAATACTTTTTCAGTGTAAGAGTAGTTGATAATTGGAATTGGCTAAGCGAGGAGGTAGTTAATGCTATCTCAATCCATAGTTTTAAGGACAGGTATGATTTTCTTTGTTTGTATCTTTATTCAATTATCTGAGGCTTGAACTATCTTTACATTTATCTTAGCTACTTAATGGCTGGGAATTTGCAGATATTGGGAGAGCTGCACTCAGATATATATATATATATATATATATATATATATATATATATATATATATATATATATATATATATATATATATATATATATATATATATATATATATATATATATATATATATACATATATATATATAATAATAATGATAATAATAATAATAATAATAATAATAATAATAATAATAAATAACCCTGTCTCATCTGTTTAAGAATGTCATATTTTTAATTATAATTTCTCTCCGACTTAGCAATTACGGATATATCTCTCTCTTCCTCAGTGGGAATTTTAGAAGCCAAGAAATCAATATTTCAGTTACGTGAATTCCCGTTTCACGACCTTCAGTTCATTGCCTATGGAAGGATCCAGCATAACTCTCTCTGTAATTCCTTTTTTAATTTTTTTTTCCTGAGTTATAGTTTTGTCTTGTTTGGAACTCTTCCCTAGAGAGAGAATCTGAATTCCAGATCAAAACTTAGCACGAGGGTCTGCCCCTCTCTTTCTTTATCTCTTACTTTATTTAACTTTCGTGCTTTTCCCTCCAATTCCCTTATATCCTTAATTCCCTCCCCTTTTTTCCCCTCCTATCCTATCCTAAAAAAAAAAAACTCTTCCCTCAAAGCTGTTTATCTGAGTCAGTTTTCTTCTAAAGATTAATGTCCATTGCCATTTTTCTCATCCTGAAATGCAAATAGATTTCTCAGAACTTCTTGACATTCTCTTTTGGTTGCTTTCATATATATATATATATATATATATATATATATATATATATATATATATATATATATATATATATATATATATATATATATATATATTTTAATTATAAATACACAAAGTATAGGAAATTAACAAAATGTTATAATATAGATTGATAACATTTGCTTCAGAACCGCTTTAGTATTTTTAGAAACTTAAGTATGATCTACATATTATAATTAATAATGATAGTTATTCGTATTGTACATTTTGTACAATCTGTTCTTGAAGTGTGTTAGATTCTCCACCCATGGATTGGTGGAACGGGTCATAGAGGACCCATAGGGCGGTCGCCATCCGGCACAGACCCTAACCCCCCACTGTGGTGCCCAGCCACAGCAGTAACCTCCCCAGTAAACAGGTTAAACTCTTGCCTGGATGAGGCGTGATCTGTCGACCCCGCGAATGCGAGGCCAGCGCGTTACCACTGAACTAGCCAGGAGGCTAGTACAGTGGTAACGCGCTGGTTTCGCATTCACGAGGTCGAAAGATCGGTTCCCGTCCAAGACCGAGAGTTTAAGCTGTTTACTGGCAAGAACTGCTGTGGTTGGACACCACAGTGGGGGGTTGGGGTTTGCCCTGGCTGACGAATACCCATTGTATTGAAATGGAAATAAGGTTTGTTTGTTTTTGTTTGTTTTGTTTCAGTGCCCCAGTAGAAGTTTTATTATCACTAAATATAATAGGAGGCTCTCGTTGTAACCATTTTATATGACAGACATTGTATCTTCTTGTTTTGTTTTCATTATCGTTTGCATATCTCTGCGGTGCAGAATTATTTGTATACATTTGCTTTCTAATCTACATGTAGGAGCATATTGTACGACTTATCATGGACCGATACATTTATACTGGATAGATCTTACCAATGCTTTAGTGTCAGGTATCGTGTAGTTTAAGTGTTATTGAATGTTGGTAAGATTCTCAGTTTCCTTTTCGCGGTCTCTTTGTCACGAAAAAGCGATAATAATAAGTGCGCCTGCCCAATAAACAACAGAAAATTATAAGGTAAACAAAAAGGGGATTAGAAACCGCAAGCTTCATAAAAATGATCTGAACCAAACAAAGAATCTAACTCAAACTCATTCTGCACAACTTCCCCCTTTTTGAGCTATTACTATTTTTTTTTTATTTCATACTGTACAATTTTCGCACTCGCTTATCATCTCTCAGCTTGAGAAAATAAAGCCCAAAACTAAACAAGACTCCTGAGAAAAGCTAAAACTTATTAAATAAACTCACAACAATATAATAATGAAGAGAAAAGTTTTTTTTCCTTTAAAGATTCAGCTTCCTGGCGGGTTTGACCGTTCGATCCGATTTCGTCTGATATTGGGTCAAACTACTTTCTACTTCTGGCTGTATGCTACTCTCAAAAACATCATGTTACTGAGAGGATGGAGCTCTCTCCCTTAACTGTTTAAGGACTTCATCTTCCTCACTGGTAGCCCCATTCTGATTATCAGTAAAAGTAGTCTCCACAATAGGCTTTATGTGCCTTCTGTTCCTTATTACATAGGACCTATTTCCAGTTTGGGAAATTAATTCACAGGGTTCATGATTCCATTTATTATTAATAGGGTTTCTAGAAAGAGTTTTGGCTTGTGGTTCAATTATTGGTAAGGTTCTAGCTCCATGATGATTATGATAACTCTTAGCACTCGGCAGTTTAATGTTGGAGTAATTTTTGTGACTGCTCAGATTTGGCCAGTTAGGAAGTAGCTTTGACATTATTTCTGCGATTCTTGTTCTGATTTGGTGATCCATCAACAACTGGGCTGGAGAATATCCTGTTGCATCCAGTGGGGTTGATCTATATGACATCAAACTAAGGAATACGTTATCCTGCCTCAGTATCTGCTTTGCAGTCTGAACAGCCCTTTCAGCGCATCCGTTTTATTGAGGGAAGTGGGAATCAGACATGTGTTGTTCAAATCCATATTGGGTTGAAAAGTATTTGAAGAATGCAGATTGAAATTGTGGCCCTCTATAGGTGATAATGGTTTCAGGAATAACAAATTTTGCTAACAAATTCTTAACTTTATTAATGACAAGAGGCGAATCTAATTCTTGCAGATGTATTATTTAAAGGCGGCAGCGGTCGGTACTGAGCCATAATGTAAGTTTTTTAGCCTAATAACACTCTCTACTGTAGGTTAAAATGCAGAATCTAGCCAAACTGATAACACTTTATAACCAATAAGAAAAAAAAATTGAGATTATACTTATTTAAGCCTAAGAACCATACGGCTTAGGCTGCCTATCGTAAACCACACAAAAGTAAAAAGGTAAATCATCCATCATCTAGGCTAGCTTATTTATAATAGCCTACCAGCCTCATAATCTTGGCTTGACGATACTACGGTGGCCTAACTGAATAACCATTAGCCTAGCCTGATAACGGTTTTGACATAACTATGTCTGCACAAACTAGCAACTAACTATCATACCAGATTCTTTACCTCAGCGAATGCAAGAACTTTCCCCGCAATAGTTGCAAGTGTCATCAGCAACGAATTTATGCTCTGCTAAACTATAATCCGGAGATACCTGTACCTGTTTGCCGGCATTTTGTAACAGTTAGGAAAAGTAGGAAAAGACTAGTCTAGCGGAGTTTGCGATTTGGGGCACCATGTACGACTTACCATGGGCTGATACATTTATACTGGACAGATCTTACCAATGCTTTAGTGGCAGGTATTGTGTAGTTTAATTTAAGTGTTATTGCATGTTTGGTGTGTTGGCAAGATTCTCGGTTTCCTTTTCGCGGTCTCTTTGTCACGAAAACATAATAATAATAATTGCACCTGCCCAATAAACAACAGAAAATTATATGGTAAACAAAAAGGGGATCAGAAACCACATGCTTCATAAAGAGGATCTGAACCAAACAAAGAATCTAACTCAAACTCATTCTGCACACATATATGGATTGATAGCTTTAAGACTAGTTTGTCATAACATAGGGTTCAAGTTTTATTCTGTCATTATCAGCTTTAGAAGAGAAAAATTTGCACTTATTGTTCAGAAGTCAATGGACTCATGTATGAGGAAACACATACTATTACAATAAATGAATAACACATCAACCCACATTTCTTTTACACACACAAAACTGATCAATCAAGCACAGAATATTTTGTTTATTTCATACACATACACACACACACACAGACACACACAAAAGAGAGTGGATGGAAGCATCACTGAGACGGATGAAAAGATCTGCAAAGAAATGAACAAGGAGTTTCAGTCAGTGTTTACTGTGGAAAATACCCCACCCCCTCAGATTGCAGAGATAGAAGCTCAATGGCCGGTATCAGAGAACATCAACCTTACAGCCACAGAGGTATGCAAAGCGCTGATGAATTTAGATGTTCATAAAGCTACAGGTCCTGATGACATATCCCCTCATGTACTTGAAAAATGCGCAAACTCAATATCAGTGGCACTGGGTATCATATTTAAAAAGTCACTGGAGTCAGGGGAGATTCCAAGATGCTGGAAACAAGCAAATGTGATACCTATCTTCAAAAAGGGAAGGAGGGATACGGCTCTGAACTATAAACCAGTTTCCTTGACCAGCATAGTTTGCAAAGTTATGGAGAAACTACTAAGGAAACATATCTCTCTTCACTTGGAATCCTTCAACTTTACGTCAGTGAGGCAACATGGTTTCAGAGAAAGCAGATCAACAGTAACAAACTTATTAGAATTTTATGGTGAGGTAAGCCGAATCTTACAGGAAAGAGATGGCTAGGCAGATTGCATATTCCTAGACTTTCAGAAAGCGTTTGACACTGTTCCACATGGGAGACTTATTAGGAAGCTGCAAGCAATGGCTAGAATAGGTGGAAATGTCTTGGAGTGGATAAAAACTTACTTAGAAGGAAGGGAACAGAGGGTTAAAGTAAGACACTCAGTGTCTGAATGGAGAAGAGTTAGTAGTGGAGTTAAACAGGGTTCAGTTTTAGGGCCACTTTTGTTCCTTGTATATGTAAATGACCTACCAGAGTCTGTAAATTCATGCATGAATATGTTTGCAGATGATGCAAAGATTGTGAAGAAAGTAGGAAACGAGAACAATGGTAGAGAACTTCAGGAGGATCTAAATAGTCTGCATGAGTGGTCAGAAAAGTGGCTAATGAAATTCAATACTTCAAAATGTAAGGTAATGAGAATGGGTACAAGTGCAAGAAGGCCCAAGCTTGACTACTCGGTGGCTAGAGTACAACTTCAAGAGACAGAAAATGAGAGAGATCTAGGAATAAACATACTGGCAGATTTGTCTTCAGATATACATATAAATGGCATAGTAAGGGCAGCATATGCATTCTTATCAAATGTAAGGGTAGACTTCAGGCACATGGACAAGGAAATGTTCAGAAATATTTATGTAACTTATGTGAGGCCAAAACTCGAATATGCAGCCCCTTTTTGGAATCCGCACTTGAAAAAGCACATAGCTAAGCTTGAAAAAGTTCAAAGACATGCCACGAAACTGGTGCCAGAAATACGCAAACTCAGTTATGATGAGAGGCTGAGGGAATTAGACTTACCATCACTCGAAGCTAGAAGATTGAGGGGGGATCTGGTAACAGTCTTTAAATTCCTTCATGGTTATGATAGAGTGGATAGGGATCGATATTTTGATATGGCTGGTTCTAGAACTAGAGGTCATAGTTTGAAGCTTCGTAAGAAAACTTCTTTGCAGGCTGTAAGGAAATACTTTTTCAGTGTAAGAGTAGTTGATAATTGGAATTGGCTAAGCGAGGAGGTAGTTAATGCTATCTCAATCTATAGTTTTAAGGACAGGTATGATAAGTATCAGTAAGTAGAAAATGGAAGCGATGAGGAGACGGGAAGATACGAGCTTTGGGCTCTTTCCCGTAAGCACAATTAGGTAATCACATATACATTTTTTTTTCTGTGAGAGGGAGAACATAAAAATGACCCCATCTCTGTCCCAAACCTCTCCCATCCATGGGTCGGTAGGGGGGGTAGCCATTAGGGGACTTAAACAGAAAATCAAGAATTTAGAGGCAATGGTTATAAGCCTTGATGATAAAATTCGGAATATGGATGGAGAAATGAAAGAGAATGAAACACTCAGAGAGCAAATAAGATCTTTGGAGGAAGCAAATAAAGCACAAGGGCAGGAGAGAAAGGAACTAGAAAAAAGAATAAAGAAGCTGGAAGGGGAAAAGAGTCAACTAGAATCTAGAATTTCTAAACAAGAAGATAAAAACAAACAGCTGAATGACAACCTAAAGGAATTAGATATTAGTTCACTGCTCTCTTCTGAGAGAGACGAGATTGCTGCTTGGAATGTCCAGATTAAGGAAAACATTGAACAGTTCAGAAAAGAGTTCCAGGAGCTGAATATGGAAAATGATGCCATGAAAACTTCCTTTGCTGATGCACTAAAGGGGAATGTGGCAGTAAAAGAGGCTGTAAAGGTGGTGGCACTGGAAAACATACAAACAGTTGACTATAAAGAGACAGTAATCGAAAAAATGAAAGATGTTGTGATGGAAAGGGCAAACCCACTCATCAGACAGGCACTTGATAAGGAGAAGACAGTGGTAATCTCAGGCATAAGTGAATCCCAGGAGCCAACATGGCAGGGGAGACTTGAAGAAAATAAAGCTAGGGTTGTAGACCTGATAAGAAAGCTTGGAGTAGTTTGTGGTCCTGAGGATATTGTAAACATACACAAACTAGGTAAATATTCGAGGGAAGGAAAGCCGAGACCAACAAAAGTAACCTTTGAGAGAGGGGAAACATGTAGGGAAATATTGTTGAGGAAAAAAAAGTCTAAAAGACCTTCAAGAATGCAAAGAAGTGTTCATTAGACGATACAGAACACAGGAAGAGATGGGAAAGATCAGAAACTTGTTGCAAGAGGCAAGAAGGTTAAATGATGAAAGAAATGAAGAAGAGAAGAAAAATTTTCGTTACAGAGTTCTTCCAGACAAAGGGGAGATAAAGAAGATAATGACAGAAGATCAGGGGATGGGGCCTCATTAAGATTGTTATACACAAATGCTGATGGATTAGCTGGTAAGGCAGTAGAATTAAAAGATAGGATTCACAACAGTAAGGCAGATATAGTAGCAATTACAGAGACTAAGTTGAGTGAGGACATAAACAGTGTCACAGTTTTTCCTAAGGGCTTCAGAATATTAAGGGTTGAAAGATCTGAGAGGACTGGTGGAGGGATAGCACTGCTCATAAGTGAAAGGATTCAAGTTGAAGAAATAAACTTGGCTATAGAAAGTGAGTTCAAGGAATTTCTTGTTGCTCGCATAAATACTGGGTCAGAGAGCATTATAATAACTGTTGTATACAACCCACCAAGGAACCAAAATAGGCTTGAAGTTTATGAGGAAAGTCATATAGGTACTATTGAAGTCATAAACTCAGTTGTTAACATGGCATGGGAAAAAAATGTAGGATTTTGATTATGGGAGACTTTAATCATAAAGAGATAGATTGGATAAATCTTGACCCACACAGTGGTGAGGACTCATTCGGGGCAAGATTCCTAGATTGCATACAAGGGAATTTCCTACACCAACATGTAATGGAACCAACAAGGGCCAGGGGTGGGGATGAGCCATCACTACTTGATCTAGTGTTCACAGATAATGTGTTGGATATTGAAAATATTGAGTATGAACCACCAATTGGAAAGAGTGACCACTGTGTGTTGTTGATGGAGAATATCATTGAAGATATTCTTGCTGAGAGTAGAGGCACTGAGGATATGAGGAGGAACTATCCGAAAGGAGATTACATCAAAATGAATGAGCTTTTTGCAGTTATTGACTGGAGAACCTTATTTTACAACAAATCTGTACAAGAAATGTATGACATCTTTTGTGAGAAATATGGGAAGATAGTAGATTGCTGTATACCTGTCACCAAAGTAGGTGTAATTCATGCCAGAGAGAAATGGTTCGATAATGGGTGTAAAAGAGCTAAGGAGTGGAGAGACAAATGCTGGAAAAGGTATAGGAGGAGAAAAAACATAAATGCCTGGCAAACCTACAAAAGAGCAAGAAATGACTACCTAAGTAAAAGGAGAGAGGCAGAGAGAGATTATGAGAGGGACATCACCAGGAAGGCTAAAGAAAATCCCAAGCTTTTCCACAGCTTTATCAGAGGAAAACTGAAGGTAAAAGAACAGGTTTTAAGGCTAAAGAGAGCGGATGGAAGCATCACTGAGACGGATGAAGAGATCTGCAAAGAATTGAACAAGGGTTTCAGTCAGTATTTACAGTAGAAAATACCCCACCCCCTCAGATTGCAGTGATAGAAGCTCAAGGGCCGGTATTAGAGAACATCAACCTTACAGCCACAGAGGTATGCAAAGCGCTGATGGATTTAGATGTTCATAAAGCTACAGGTCCTGATGACATATCCCCTCATGTGCTTAAAAAATGCGCAAACACAATATCAGTGGCACTAAGTATCATATTTAAGGAGTCACTCGAGTTGGGGAGATTCCAAGATGCTGGAAACAAGCAAATGTGATACCTATCTTCAAAAAGGGAAGGAGGGATACGGCTCTGAACTATAGACCAGTTTCCTTGACCAGCATAGTTTGCAAAGTTATGGAGAAACTACTAAGGAAACATATCTCTCTTCACTTGGAATCCTTCAACTTTACGTCAGTGAGGCAACATGGCTTCAGAGAAGGTAGATCAACAGTAACAAACTTATTAGAATTTTATGATGAGGTAAGCCAAATCTTACAGGAAAGAGAGGGCTGGGCAGATTGCATATTCCTAGACTTCCAGAAAGCGTTTGACACTGTTCCACATGGGAGACTTATTAGGAAGCTGCAATCAATGGCTAGAATAGGTGGAAATGTTTTGGAATGGATAAAAACTTACTTAGAAGGAAGGGAACAGAGGGTTAGAGTAAGACACTCAGTGTCTGAATGGAGAAGAGTTAGTAGTGGAGTTCCACAGGGTTCAGTTTTAGGGCCACTTTTGTTCCTTGTATATGTAAATGACCTACCGGAGTCTGTAAATTCATTCATGAATATGTTTGCAGATGATGCAAAGATTGTGAAGAAAGTAAAAAACGAGAACAATGGTAGAGAACTTCAGGAGGATCTAAATAATCTGCATGAGTGGTCAGAAAAGTGGCTAATGAAATTCAATACTTCAAAATGTAAGGTAATGAGAATGGGTACAAGTGCAAGAAGGCCCAAGCTTGACTACTCGGTGGCTGGAGTACAACTTCAAGAGACAAAAAATGAGAGAGATCTAGGAGTAAACATACTGGCAGATTTGTCTCCAGAAATACATATAAATGGCATAGTAAGGGCAGCATATGCATTCTTATCAAATGTAAGGGTAGCCTTCAGGCACATGGACAAGGAAATGTTCAGAAATATTTATGTAACCTATGTGAGGCCAAAACTCGAATATGCAGCCCCCTTTTGGAATCCGCACTTGAAAAAGCACATAGCTAAGCTTGAAAAAGTTCAAAAACATGCCACGAAACTGGTGCCAGAAATACGCAATCTCAGTTATGATGAGAGGCTGAGGGAATTAGACTTACCATCACTCGAAGCTAGAAGAGTGAGGGGGGATATGGTGACAGTCTTTAAATTCCTTCATGGTTATGATAGAGTGGATAGGGATCGATTTTTTTATATGGCTGGCTCTAGAACTAGAGGTCATAGTTTGAAGCTTCGTAAGAAAACTTCTTTGCAGGATGTAAGGAAATACTTTTTCAGTGTAAGAGTAGTTGATAATTGGAATTGGCTAAGCGAGGAGGTAGTTAATGCTATCTCAATCCATAGTTTTAAGGACAGGTATGATAAGTATCACTAAGTCTAAAATGGAACCGATGAGGAGACGGGAAGATACGAGCTTTGGGCTCTTTCCCGTAAACACAATTAGGTAATCACACACACACACACACACATATATATATATATATATATATATATATATATATATATATATATATATATATACATATATATATATATATATATATATATATATATATATATATATATATATATATATATATATATATATATATATATATATATATATATATATATATATATATATACACATTATATATATATATATATATATATATATATATATATATATATATATATATATATATATATATATATATATATATATAATATATATATATATATATATATATATATATATATATATATATATATATATATATATATATATATATATATATATATATATATATATATATATATATATATATTTATATATATATATATATATATATAGATAGATAGATAGATAGATAGATAGATAGATAGAT
>JAXCGZ010019270.1:0-10000 GCA_037179515.1 Halocaridina rubra
GACGAAGGAAAAGAAAAAGGTTAAGGACAAGGCAGAGATGAGGTAATGTCACACTGAGGTTTGTTATATTTGTTTACTGGGGCAGCATGACGGGAATCCTTGCCTCTACTTAAGTCTAACTTCTTGACCTTATTGTTTCACCATCAAAACTATAAACCGAATTCTATAATAGCTGAATATACTGACTTGACAGGGACCACCCACTGTGATGAGACCTTACTCAATTATACTGTCTTTCTAAATGTTTATGTTCCCTGGTTCTGTTTGCTTATAGTATCTATTTCCTATCACGGTTTGATGATCAAACCCTGTAACTCATTTCCTCAAAAAACATTCATATATCACCGACAAAATGATCACATATTTGTGTTTTCCATTTTTTAACATCTCACATCCCAAAATTTATAATCTGTTGATATCTCATTAGAGATCGTTATCTCGAAACCTACTGTTTGGTTTTCCAAGGTTTCTAGTCTTTTTTTTTTTTAGATCTCCACCGATGGATGGGTGGAGCGGGGTCATGGAGGACCCATAGGGCGGTGGCCAGCCGCCCCCCCCACTGTGGTGACCAGCCACAGCAGTAGCCTCCCCAGTAGGTTTCTAGTCGCTGATAAAGTTATTTCGTTGACGTCGTAAACAATAAAGTAAAGAGAAATTGCGTGTCGCTCTTGTTTGGTTTTTAACCGAAGAGTCATAAGTCAAAATGTTTGTCAAATTTTGTTTGCGTGTTAGTCTCTGCCATAATCCCTAGGAAAATGTCATGACCTAGGACCATTACTATTTATTAATTATTCATTTATTTATTTATTTATTTATTTATCAATTCGGCTTCATCTTTTCCTTTATCTTATATTTCAAAAAAAATCTATTATTTACATATTTAGTCACGCAATTAATAATTTGCTTATTTATTAACTACTAACATATTAATCTATGAAAATTTTCAAATATTCATCTAATTTATACTACTTAATTTGTTTCTAGATATCTTCTATTTACTTATTCCATTGTTTATTTACCTATTTATTATTATGATGATTATTTACTTGTATATACAATATTTTGCCAATGTTTGTCCTTCATCTGATTTCACCCTTTGCCACTGTATGAATACTCTTGAGCAATTAAACTTATTTGTACGAAACATTTCTGCCTTTGCAAGACCATTTTCTTCTCATTTACTGTCACTGATTAAAGACCAGAAACTCCCACTTTTCTATGTTATATTTAGAATACAATTTTCCTTTGTAAAAACATCTACAATATAGCTTTTAAAACACTAACAAAACAATTTATGGAAGTCTGTCTGGCTGAAGGGTCTTGTGGACTTATATAAGTCTGTCCTGGACAGTTCGATGTTAAGTCTTTTCTTCAGTTACGGTTCTCTTTCATGCCTACATCAACATAGAATATTCTGGATATTCGTTACACATGTCTTATTATCCACTCACATCTGACAAGTCACAATATTCCCATTTTTATTTCTCTTTATGTTTTCTTCGTGCCCAGACCTGATGAGGGTAGATTTTATTTTTTTTTTTTTTGCCTGTCCTGGTGTCACATTATAAAAAAATAAAATACAAAAAATAATATAAATCAATTATCCTTGATGCAACTTATTTATTAATGTATCAATGAATCTAAATATTCTCACAGTGCTTTAATGCACTATTACTTATAAATACTCGAAATTTAGAATAGGGCATTTGAACTTTGAAGGCTTTTCTAATGTTAATTATGAAATTTGTAAAATGAAGAGCGCTCAAGTTACTATAAAAATACTAGGCAAAAAATTCTTGTGAAAAGAATCTCTCTCTCTCTCTCTCGCTCTCTCTCACTCCTCTCTCCTCTCTCTCTCTCTCTCTCTCTCCTCTCCTCTCGCTCTCTCTCCCTCTCTCTCTCTCACTCTCTCTCTCTCTCTCCTCTCTCTCTCTCTCTCTCTCTCTCTCTCTCTCTCTCTCTCTCTCTCTCTCTCTCTCTCTCTCTCTCTCTTCTCTCTCTCTCTCTCTCTCTCTCTCTCTCTCTCTCTCTCTCTCTCTCTCTCTCTCTCTCTCTCTCTCTCTCTCTCTCTCTCTCTCTCTCTCTCTCTCTCCACCTTCATTTTCACCTATAACCCCTTCAAATCTAACAAATTACATGCCCATTTATATTCGCTCTCTTCCTTTGATCGTCTTCTCCTTGGGAATTCATTCTCCAATTAAAGTCGAGAAAGTCAGAGAGATCTCGTGATGAATGAGAAAATATATGATTTCCACTTTCTCAGTTATTTTTTTCCTAATTATATTTTATTTCCCTATATCCTATCTATAAACAAAAATAAGATTCTATTTCCTCACACTATTTTTTCCTGATTATATTTTATTTTTTCCATCCTATTAAAGGCCTAATTGGTAATGTTATATAAAAATATATATATATATATATATATATATATATATATATATATATATATATATATATATATATATATATATATATATATATATATATATATATATATATATATATATATATATATATATATATATATATGCCAGTTTTTTCCTCCGTTGTGACAGGAAAAAATGTGATGATTAAATGCAACGTAAATATCAATATTTTTTCTCGTTGAGATTTTTTATTTTTTGTGCCTGCCATTTTCTGGCTGCGGAGGTTTTAGTCTTCCGCTCAGGTGCGCGCGCGCGCTCTCTCACTTAGATCTACATTTACATGTCAATATTCGATTTTGATCCAGAAAATGAATTTGAGTGTCTTTTTCTGTACCCTCGTGTACATCTTATACAATTGAAATAGTTCATTCTTCATTATACTTAACAACGATGTCTCGTGTGCATCTTATATCTTTGAAATAGGTAATTCTTCATTATACTTAGCTGTGATGTCTCGTGTGCATCTTATATAACTGAAATAGTACATTCTTCATTATACTAAGCAGCAATGTCTCGTGTGCATCTTATATAATTGAAATAGCTCAGTCTTCATGATACTTAGTAGCAATGTCTCGTGTGCATCTTATATAATTGAAATAGTTCATTCTTCATTATACTTAACAGCGATGTCACGTGTACATCTTATATATTTGAAATAGTTCATTTTGCATTATACTTAGCTGCGATGTCTCGTGTGCATCTTCTCTATTTGAAATAGTTAATTCTTCATTATACTTAGCAGCGATGTCTCGTGTGCATCTTATATAACTGAAATAGTTCATTATTTATTATGCTTAGCAGCGATGTCTTGTGTGCATCTTATCTAATTGAAATAGTTCATTATTCATTATACTTAATAGTGATGTCTAGTGTGCATCTTCTCTATTTGAAATAGTTCATTCTTCATTATACTTAGCAGCGATGTCTCGTGTGCATCTTCTATATTTGAAATAGTTCATTCTTCATTATACTTAGCAGCGATGTCTCGTGTACATCTTATATATTTGAAATAGTTCATTCTGCATTATACTTAGCTGCGATGTCTCGTGTGCATCTTATATAATTGAAATAGTTCATTCTTCATTATACTTAGAAGCAATGTCTCGTGTGCATCTTATATAATTGAAATAGTTTCATTCTTCATTATACTTAACAGCGATGTCTCGTGTGCATCTTATAAAATTGAAATAGTTCATTCTTCTTTATACTTAGCAGCGATGTCTCGCGTGCATCATATATAACTTAAACAGTTCATTCTTCATTATACTTAGCTGCGATGTCTCGTGTGCATCTTATCTAATTGATATAGTTCATTATTCATTATACTTAGCAGTGACGTTTCGTGTGCATCTTCTCTATTTGAAATAGTTCATTCTTCATTATACTTAGCAGCGATGTCTCGTGTGCATCTTATATAATTGAAATAGTTCATTCTACATTATACTTAACAGCAATGTCTCGTGCGCATCTTCTCTATATGAAATAGTTCATTCGTGTGCATCTTATATAATTGAAATAGTTAATTCTTCATTATACTTAGCAGCAGCAATGAAAGGATAATACAGAAAATTAAATTCAGGACAAGGAGATAAAGGAACTGGATATTCGAGACAGGAAAAAGATGAAAAGGCAAGTAGTGAAACAGAGACCCATATAGATATGAGTTAAAGCTGAAGACAAAGAAGGAGAATGAACTGTTAAATTGGCCATCAGTACATCGATTATTCTTTCTGCCTGTCCATTTCCTATTGTGTATCATTCCCGTACTTGTGCCTTGTCCTTAACCTTCTACTTTTTTCTTTGTCTTAATGATTTTTTTCGTGTCCGGGATAAATATATGTATGTATGTATATATATATATATATATATATATATATATATATATATATATATAGAGAGAGAGAGAGAGGAGAGAGAGAGAGGAGACGAGAGAGAGAGAGAGAGAGAGAGAGAGGAGAGAGAGAGAGAGAGAGAGAGAGAGAGAGAGAGAGAGAGAGAGAGAGAGAGAGAGAGAGAGAGAGAGAGAGAGAGAGAGGAGAGAGAGAGAGAGAGAGATATATATATATATATATATATATATATATATATATATATATATATATATATATATATATATATATAGTATGTGTGTGTGTGTGTGTGTGTGTGTGTGGTGTGTGTGTGTGTGTGTGTGTGTGTGTGTGTGTGTGTAACATAACCCTCACCTTTCCTCTCTTCACGAATATCAAATTCTGTTAAAGATTTCTTTCCTCTTTTTATCTTCATAGGTTGGTCATTATCAACTAAAAATAGCAATAAAAGCTGAGGTAAACATTTCAAGCTATTTCTGACAAAAAAGCAAAAATTGCAATTGGAGGTCGTTTAATTCCTCGTTTACCTAACTGTCAGCAATAACGAACAGTTAGGTGGCTGGTGCTAACAGTCAGTTATCGCTTTTAATTATTTCCCCCATTGAAATTTGAACAGAACTTTTTTAACAAACAAACGAAAGGACTAACTAGAACGAAATGACCATGAGGGGAACTAGGCAAATGAATGAGGGGAGAAATGATAAAAGACATGGGAAATAGAGCCATAATAGTGTATTTCAATCCTAATAATTGAAAACATAGTCAACTATTGGACAGAAGGAGATTAGAGCTTAGATTTTCAGGGTAAATAAAACACTATTTCGGTCATTTAATTCTTAGATATGCAGAATTTAAGTTGGAAACATGAGCTGAACTGCAGACCCTCATGGTTAAGAAAACAACTGATACTTAGTTCGATTTTCATAAAAGCAAATTTTGTTTAAATATTTGGAAGAATAATATTAAAACCGTAGCAGTAGCGTCCGCGACTCTGAGGCGTCAGGTCGAGGGTTCGTGCCCCGTCACGGTCTGAGGTTAGCAAGAGCATGCACTCAGGGTAACGATTACATCTGCCAAAACAAGTCTTTCGCAAGAAGGCGACCGTCCTAGCCCTTGGATGAATAGGGAATCCGTGACGTAAAACCGGAACAAAAAGAGCACGGTGCACAAAGCCATGGTCATGTACCTACTTTCTCATAAACGAAATTTCATTATTTGTAGCAAAAATGGAGGTTTTCGAGATATTAGAGTGAATACAGATATACTCAAAAACTCTAATTACAATAAAAATAAAAACTGTAGTAAGTCCTACATTAATAAAATTAATATACAAATATGGATTTGTTTAGTAATTTTACACAAGAAATTTTAGTTCCAAGAGAAATCAATTCTTAAAAGCAAATTATTATCAAAACCTCAACAAAATAGATAAAAGGGGACCAGGGGAATTAAAAGAGGTATAACTGCAGAAATTCACTGCAATTGAAGGTAGAGAACTGTACTCCAATAGAAAGAAATGGGCGAACTGCTAAATGGTGGAAAACGAAAGCATTTAAATATTCATTTTGCAAAAATCGATTTGGGGAAAAAATCACCAAAGAGTTTAATTTCAGTTTGCTAAAATTCTTTTCACCAAGTCTTTAGTTCCGGAAAAGTAAAACTACCCAGTACTGAAAGAATGTACTACATTGTTGTATGCCAATATAGTTAAAATAGCAGTATTCCATTTCTTCAGTATTTTCTATTAACTACTGTCATTTCTAAACCTACTTTTTCTACATGATTTATTAATCGAAACTCTTCCCAGGAGTACATAGGGACACTATTTCTCAAAAGCTATTGGAATGGTATTGTTTGTTTTAGACTCAAAGCTATACGACCTAATATCCTTCCTGACATCAACTTTATCCAGTCACTGGGTTTAGGAAAGGCACCGTGTAGACTATGTGAAAACGTTTGAATTATTAACGAGATAAATGTTCCGGTTTTACGTCACGGACTCCCTTTTCTACCAAGGGCTAGGACGTTTGTCTTCTTGCGAAGGACTTTTGGCAGATGTAATCGTTACCCTGAGTGAATGCCCTTGCTAACCTCAGACCGTGACGGGGCGCGAACCCTCGACCTGACGCCTCAAGAGTCGCGGACGCTACCGCTTGAGCCAAGGCACCGAGTAGACTAAGGGGGAAACGTTTGAATTATTAACGAGATAAATAATGCATGATTACTTTTATGGAAGCTAAGTTATTAATACTGGAAAGGCACTAAGAGCTATTTCTTCTTACAGGAATATAAAAAGGACTTTATTTCGTTGCATTATCAGGTCTGTGTAGTTCCCTTTTAAACTCTCTTTCTCCTTCTGTCTTTCCTAATTCTTATGACCTTTCATCCTTCAAAAAGCAGATCTATCGTCATCTCCGAGCCTAGTCCTCCATATCTCTGGGTCCTCTGTAGTTTGACTTTTTTTTCTGTCCGTCGTTTTTCTTTGTGTGACATTACCTCATCTCTGCCTTGTCCTTAACCTTTTTCTTTTCCTTCGTCTTGGTATTTTCTCGTGCCCAGGCCTTTATTGATGAGGGCAGTTTCTGCCTGTCCCTTTATCACACTCATATATAAAAAAAAATATTTTTCCTTTATGAATACTATTACGAAATGCTTCCAATTTTTTGACAATTTATATAAGAAGTATTCTTTAGTTCTGCGAATTCCACTTCTAACATTGTCATATCCCTATAAGTTCCCATTTTTTCTGACAATTTATATACGAAGCACTCTATGGCTCTGCCAATATGAAAAACAGATAAATACAGAAGTTGGAAAAAAATGTATGAATTATTAACGATGTGTATAATTTATGATTGGTTTTATGGAAGTAAGTCTATTACAGATTCACGGGGATTTAATTCCGGAATGGGATATTTTTTTTTTTTAATCACATCCTCGAAAAGAAATATGGCGCTTTCCGAATTGCATGTAATTCCTATAATCTATCTACTACACTCTATCTACTACAACTATGTTGCTGTGGTAGACAGAGGGCGGACCTAAAAAACTTACATAACTATAAACTAAATGTGAATTATTCAAGAATGCATTTTTAATGAAATACTTAGATTTAGATGAAAAAAAAAATCCTAACAGTACTCTAAGAACATTACAATTGAGATGCATAGTGAATTTCCAATGTTGTTATGTATATAGTATGCATTATTTGATAACTATATTAGAGTGATATATTGAATTTCCAATGTTATAATCACTGTAGTATGTATAATCTGTTGTTTGTTCCGGTTTTACGTCACGGATTCCCTTTTCTACCAAGGGCTAGGACGGTTGCCTTCTTACGAAAGACTTGTTTTGGCAGATGTAATCGTTACCCCGAGTGCATGCCCTTGCTAACCTCAGACCGTTACGGGGGGCAAACCCTCGACTTGACGCCTCAAAGTCGCGGACGCTACTGCTTGAGCCACGGTGACTATGTAGTATGTATAATTATGTAACTAAATTCACGTCTCTGGTATGAACTGGAATATCTCTGCATCTATCTATAGCTAAATCACCTGCCAGTATCTATGAAGTACTGATTAGTGCAATGGAAAGCAATAGTTACTTTAATTTAATAAAAAAAAAATCTAGAGGACGGCTGTCAAGGAGTTTCTTTATGATAGACACATATATTTATAACTAAAAAAGAGTAGTCATCGTGGCTCAAGCGGTAGCGTCCGCGACTTTGAGGCGTCAGGTCGAGGGTTCGCGCCCCGTCACGGTCTGAGGTTAGCAAGGGCATGCACTCAGGGTAACGATTACATGCGCCAAAACAAGACATTCTCAAGAAGGCAACCGTCCTAGCCCTTGGTTGAAAAGGGAGTCCGTGACGTAAAACCGGAACAACAACAACAAGCTGTAGACTCTATTCTTTGATGTTTGGTGGAATATATGGGTTTCTCTTTATCTTGGAAGTGCTAGCTATTCTTGTCTAGATTTATGGCCATCAATATATCTCCCACGTAAATAACACTAAATTGTTAGGAGTACCTTAGGGAATTTCGATGTTTGCTTATTGTTTGTAAATTGTTACGAGGAACTTGGAGAATTTTATTGTTTGTTGAGAGTTCGTAGAAGTGTTCCTTGGCGACTATTAATATTCTTTTATTGTTCAAACGAAAAACTGCCGGATGGGAATTCTTGTAGTTTTCGAAGCATTAACTTTGGATTATACTAAATCAATACAGACTTCACTACCATTTTCTTTAATAAAAAATTTTTTTTACTGCACTGACTTCACGTACAGAATTGTGTATTTGAACATATTTAAACTTAACAGGGATTATCACTCTAAAAATTAGAGGAACATCCATGCAACAGGTGGAGGAGGAAAGACTATACGAAGCAAGTGGAGGAGCTTCATACATGGTCAGCCGACTGACAGATAGAGTACGATCTACTCAGACGTATGGTGAGAAAGGTGAGAAAGGGATTATCATACGAGAGACACTACTACCTTCTTTATTTCATACCCAAGTGACAGGTAATAAAAACTTGACTCACTAGATTAGAAAGGATTCGAACTCAGGGCCCTTAGTGTGTGATCTTGGCTTTCTAGCCACTAAGCTATATAAGCAACGCCGTAGCAGTGTTTCCTTTAGGCTCACATAGGATTTTTGAAAGTTAATACATCAAACAGATGTGTGAGCATATACATACCCCTCATATACATGCTCCTCAAGGAGATTTTAGACTCTGAAATTCTCCTTTTGAGATTAGAAGTGCTATTACGAAGCCTTCTGTGTCTTTATCTTAAGCCCCTTATGTCTTCACAACAATCTCTCTCTCTCTCTCTCTCTCTCTCTCTCTCTCTCTCTCTCTCTCTCTCTCTCTCTCTCTCTCTCTCTCTCTCTCTCTCTCTCTCTCTCTCTCTCTCTCTCTCTCTCTCTCTATCTTAAGCTCCTTATGTCTTCAAAACAATCTCTCTCTCTCTCTCTCTCTCTCTCTCTCTCTCTCTCTCTCTCTCTCTCTCTCTCTCTCTCTCTCTCTCTCTCTCTCTCTCTCTCTCTCTCTCTCTCTCTCTCTCTCTCTCTCTCTCTCAATATAACTCTAGGAATTATATTTTACACTTACGAGGTAACACAAGAAATGAAGAAACATTACACAAAGTACAAGAAAAAAAATATTCTTATTTCTGAATTACGTAAAAAGAAATGCTGAAGCTTCAGGAAATTATATTGTTCTGAATACCATGAATAAACACTGAAGAAAACTATTAAGACATTGAAATATTCTAACAAAACTACTTTACCTTAAAAAAAAAATATATATATATAATAATAATACTGGAAATTGTGGCTTCCATTTATGAAAATAGGAGAAAAAAAAATTATAAAACACTTGTTTTCTTTTTCTAAAATTATTTTTATAAATAATAACAATAATACTGAAAATGTGGCTTTCATTTATGAAAATAGGAGAAAAAAATAATAAAAAAAAACTTGTTCTCTTTTTCTAAAATCGTTTTTATAAATAATAATAACACTGGAAAATGAATCTTCCATTTATGAAAACAGGAAAAAAAAATTTTTTTTCTAAAATCATTTTTATAAATAATAATAATACTGGAAAATGTGGCTTTCATTTATGAAAATATGAAATAAAAATAATAAAACACTTGTTTTGTTTTTTCTAAAATCGTTTTTATAAATAATAATAATACTGGAAAATGAATCTTCC
>JAXCGZ010019270.1:17500-73384 GCA_037179515.1 Halocaridina rubra
GAGAATGTTAGTATAACTGTCAAAAAAAAAATCCTTAAAATTAATGGATACTTAGAAACTTGCTATTTTTTCCAGCGAAAGAGAGAGAGAGAAGATTGCCTAGGGACAAGTTCATTAGCATTTCTAGGCTGCCAAAAAAAAAAAAGGAAAAGGATTGTGTTAAGCCGAGCACTGCAACATTGTACTCGTGTTTGTTTCTTTGTTAAGTTGCTTGTTCCGGTTTTACGTCACGGACTCCCTTTTCTACCAAGGGCTTATATTAATAACTTCTAATAGAAAAAAAACTGAATTCTGATATTATGCTCAATTAAGCCTGCATTGCACACCGCAAATGTTGCTGTTTAAATTGCATTAAATTCAAACTTGTGACATAATTCGTGGTTAAGTTATTGTTTACAAATAACATAGTATTAGCTAATGTACTTTTTCGGTAACGCAAACGCTCTCTCTCTCTCTCTCTCTCTCTCTCTCTCTCTCTCTCTCTATATATATATATATATATATATATATATATATATATATATATATATATATATATTACTAGGAATTTTTCTTCATTCAGGAGCTTACTTCTATTTTTATGCTAAATATTTCCTTACAACGTTATTATCTCTCTACCTACAGCAATATTTGACATCCCAAGGCAAGTGATATAGTAAGAAACATATTGTTTGCTTCCTTGAAATCGGACTTAGTATTTCTTCCTGTCCTGGAGGAGAACAGGTGACATTTCTCTAAAGTAAGATACATACACCTCCCTGGTAATAGAAAAAAGGCTAAACCTTCTTTCTATATGTAAATTTTATGGCGAACCTCGAGCTATATCTTTACAGTAAGAAGGCTTACTTTCTTTCTGGAAAATATATCCTTACACAACACACAACGAAAGAAAGCAAAAATTATGTAATGCTTCGTATTTCTTTTATGTGAGTCAAGGAGTTTTTCAGGAAAATAAAAACATGTAGTGAGCTTAGAAGAATTAGTTCCATATTTCTTGAATTTATTAGCAAATGATGATGCATTAGTTTCTGTGATATAATAATGGTATTAAATGTTAATTTACATAATTGCTTTGCTTACAAAAATAATATTTCACTGGTTACACTTGAATATATAAATATATATATATATATATATATATATATATATATATATATATATATATATATATATATATATATATATATATATATATATATATATAGAGAGAGAGAGAGAGAGAGAGAGAGAGAGAGAGAGAGAGAGAGAGAGAGAGAGAGAGAGAGAGAGAGAGAGAGAGGAGAGAGAGAGAGAGAGAGAGAGAGAGAGAGAGAGAGAGAGAGAGAGTATGAAAATGCCAATTAAAGATAACAATGAAAAAATATTTGAAGTACTTAGTAATTTCGTGACCTTATCTGGTCACCTTTGAGAAGGCGACCAGAAAAGGTCACAAAATCAATAAGTACTTCAATTATTTTTTCGTTGTTTTCTTTAATGGGCATTTTCCCACCATTTTAGACTGCATGAGAACAGTTCAGTGTTTATATATATATATATATATATATATATATATATATATATATATATATATATATATATATATATATATATATATATATATATATATATATATATATATATATATATATATATATATATATATATATATATATATATATCACATTTTTTACTTTAATAAAAATATGCTGCTGAAGAACTGTCATGCTTTATCTACGTATGAATCTTCTAAATGATCAAATAGTATTCCTTCTCGCCTCATGGCCTCATCTCACAGGTACTGAGTGGAGATTTGTAGCTAGCGGATTAGTTGGTGCTGCGACTGATTCTTCTCATGCCTCCACACTCAGGAACCCTCTTCCTCCTTCTGTCTTTCCTAATTCTTATGACCTATCTTCCTTCAAAAAGTGGGTCTATCGTCATCTCAGGGCCTAATCTTGCCATATTTCTAGGTCTTCATTACTTCGATTATTCCTTCAGTATGTCCTTTTCCTATTTCATAGCATTGTCTTATTTCTGCCATGTCTTTAAACTTCTACGTTTTTTCGACTCAATGTATATTTGGTGTCCGGGTCTGATGAGGGCAATTTTCTTGCCTGTCCCGGTGTCAAACTCATGAAAAGATAACCTTTATAGCCATTACATATTAAATACTGCTAAAATACGCAAAAGATATAGTAATACAAATATTCTTCTTCTTCTTCTTCTTCTTCTTCTTCTTCTTCTTCTTCTTCTTCTTCTTCTTCTTCTTCTTCTTCTTCTTCTTCTTCTTCTTCTTCTTCTTCTTCTTCTTCTTCTCAGCAGCTCTTTCCATGTCTCTGAGGAGTCGCTACCTACCACCAGCCTTTTGAAGGCTCATGTTTGCTTTTATTCAAAGTTTTACGGTCGCATGGGACCAGCACCAAGTCAACGGCAAAGCAGAACCATTAAGACCACAAAACCATCAAAGATCATATGCTCAGCTTTCAGATATGTAATGAACATTCGTCTCAGAATTGTAAAGCTCTATTGTTAAAAGAAAAGAAAAGCAAAATTGATCAATTATCTAACATTACATGTAGTTCTACAGCTCAATTTAAGAAATAAAAAATGAAGAGGATAATAGCCTCATCTTTAGAAAGAGGAAAAGAAATAATATATGTTTCATCATGAGGATTTATAGATACTGGTACTTTATTATCTATAGATACCGGTACTTTACTGACTGGTAGGTTCATATCTGGCCTTAGAAGAAACAACCATTACTGACTCTTCATGATTGATTGATTCGGTTTTACGTTACGAACTCCCTTTTCTACTAAGGGCTAGGACGGTTGCCTTCTTACGAAGGACTTGTTTTGGCAGATGTAATCGTTACCCTGAGTGTATGCCCTTACTAACCTCAGTCCGTGACGGGGCGCGAACCCTCGACCTGCCGCTTCAGAGTCGCAGACGCTACCATTTTGCCACGGAGACTACATTATTGACTCTTCAATCCAATCATATTTGCCTTTAATTGTGTTGTTCTTTTCGTTTGATCCCAGTTTTAACAGGAAATGAAGACTAAAGTATTACATTTTGCAATCTGCAAACTCCCCTTGGTGTCGTTACTGATCCAATGCAATCACTAGAAAATAGTCCAGAAGAATTCATGACCTTGTTATATGGTAATCCGTAATGTATAATGTATAATAGCCTAGTCCTCCATATCTCTGGGTCCTCTGTACTTTGACTGTTTCTTTCTGTCTGTCGTTTTCCTTCGTGTGACATTACCTCATCTCTGCCTTGTCCTTAACCTTTATCTTTTCCTTCGTCTTGGTATTTCTCGTGCCCGGGCCTATACTGATAAGGGCAGTTTCTGCCTGACCCAGTGTCACACTCATAAAAAAAAAATACCAGAAAATAGTCCAGAGGGATTCATGACCTTGTTATATGGTAATCCGTAATGTATAATAGCATTTGTCCTCAGAGTGTAGACACGCAATATAGGCCACATAGTACGTGGAGAATAACATATTTGCAATGTTGGTTCCATCGGTTATTTACGACTATAACTGCTCTATGTATCACGCGCTTTACGGCCTCTGATGTTCATAACAGTGCCAACATCACCTTATGGAATTGTTCCAGTGTAGCTTATGGCCCTCTGTCACGATATCTCTGAAAGACTATCAGCTCGGGTCGATATATACGAGTATATGTGTCTGTCTGTATGTGTACTGATATATATATATATATATATATATATATATATATATATATATATATATATATATATATATATATATATATATATATATATATATATATATATATATATATATATATATATAATGGTACTGATCATTTCAGTATCCTTCATCTGACGCTTTATTTGTATATAACTAGCACTATTCATCATTTCTATAATTTACTTACAAATACTGTAAATAACTAGAAACTTTAATTTTTCATATCTACAAACAATACCTGTTTCTTTCAAATGTGTTCAAAATTCTGTTTACTCAAACCAGCGCAACTCCATTTGTCAGTGAATATTCATTAAGAACTACTAACTTGGCTTGAATCCTGTCGACAATTGTTTCTTTCTATCATTTGCATGTTTCACTAGTAGTCACCGTGGCTCAAGCGGTAGCGTTCGCGACTCTGAGGCGTCAGGTCGAGGGTTCGCGCCCCGTAACGGTCTGAGGTTAGCAAGGGCATGCACTTAGGGTAATGATTACATCTGCCAAAACAAATCCTTCGCAAGAAGGAAACCGTCCTAGCCCTTGGCAGAAAAGGGAGTCCGTGACGTAAAACCGGAAAAATTTGCATGTTTCACTATAATTTCTATAAGAGACACAACAACTGCTGAAAGAATCTCAGGATTTAAACTTTATTCCGAAATATATTATTTGACTTACATTCACGGACCACATCCCTTCAATAAACAATGTAATTTGGCCATAGATGTGTGTGCGTGTGTTTTAATATTCTTTTGTCTCGTTTTCATTAAACTTAGTCTGAAAAAAAAACTAGAGTATGTTTATAAATATCTTTCTATTCTATCTACCCTGGCTGTTTCCCCTATTGGGGGGTAGCCGACATCAAAAAGAAACAATACGGGGATTACTTTGCTCTATGGGCAATGACGAGGGAGCTAGCGACCGTTCAGATGGCACTGCTGGAGTGCCACAGCCCATCCTCCCGGCTCTCCCACAACCTGCGTCGCTTCATAAATGCCAACTCCCCTACTGCCCCTACAAGTGACTGTCTAATTTGACTCTGAAACAAGTAATATACGTGACTGTCTAACTTGAATCTGAAACAAGTTATACCCAAAATTTATTATTTTCTGCCTAGTAAATATATGAAAACATACATTTATTACTCATAAACTACATCCCTTCCACGTATTCTCAATACTTTAAGTATATTAGAATGAAATCTAATATACGGCTTCACAGTTCGTCTCCTCCTTTTAGAGAGGGAAATAGTTTGTGAATAATCCAAACGGCAGGCAATCAAGAGAGCATTCACACCGTCTGCAATGGTGCTGCCAGTGATAATAATGCAGCCCCCCTACCCACCCAAACAGCAAGACATGCAGAGGGATAAACCTATATAGGAACAATTGCACATACTGCATGTACGTATGCAGACATACATACATAAATACGCACATACATCATATTATAAAAAAAATATGTTCATACATACATACATACATACATACATACATACATACATACATACATACATACATACATACATACATACATACATACATCACGTACGTACGTGCGTACATACATACAAAGCACACATACATAATATCAGCAAAATACTAATGATTGAATAATTGATGACATATGCCTCACATCTAGAAGTATTTATTTACTAGAACGGTTCAATATACAGATATTATTATCATTACTTTTTTTTAGATTCTCCACCCACGGATGGATGGAACGGGTCATGAAGGACCCATATGGCTGTCGCCAGCCGGCACAGGCCCCAACCCCCCCACTGTGTTGCCCAGCCACAGCAGTAACTTCCTCAGTAAACAGCTTAAACTCTCTGGCCTGGACGAGGCGCGATCCGTCGACCTCGCGAACGCGAGGCCAGCGTGATATTTGCTGTAAATCATGATCAGAAACAGTGCAGAAATGTATATAAGCTTAAAAACGCAATAAATAGCAGTTATTATATATCTTTTTAAAGTTCAACTGTTTACATTACTTTGAACCTATCCTTGTGTTCTTATCATAGATAATATGTCTCTCCGACTATCACAGGACGTTGAAGGCATATTCAAATATAGAAAATCCACAATACTACAATCCCAAATTTATATGTACATAATCCATAAAAACACACACACAAACACACACACACACTCACACAAAACCAAACACTACAATCCCAAACTTATATGTACACAATCCTTAAAACACACACACACACACACACATACACACACACACACACACACACATACATACACACAAAACCAAATTCATTGGATCCGATGGGGAAGTTTTCTATTCAGAATTTGAAAAACATGCTCATCAAAGACACACTCGGGCCTAAAAATGAAAGAATACTATATATAAATACATTAGAATTCAAAATATTATCCATTCCCAAGTTCGCTTTTAAATTAAGAATCGTTTAAAGAAAGGATAAAAACTCCAAACCAAGATTTTACAAACATGAAGTATTTATATCCTCGTCGCTGCACACTTCTTATTTCTGTGTGATGGTTATGCCAATCATGTATCGTTTTGTGGCTTGTAATCTTTTATACTGATTTTGGGCTGAGTCTCTTACTGGGTATGGCTATACAGTACGGTATACGCATTTGGGTATGGCACTTAATTTTCTAGTCTAAAGAAGTTGCTCTGCACAAGATTTGTGTGTGTGCATAAATATATATATATATATATATATATATATATATATATATATATATATATATATATATATATATATATATATATATATATATATATATAATGTCTACCCTTGTGTTATTTTCACTAAAAATACGCTAGTTTTACTGTGAAATCTCCATAATGGCTTGCAAAGGGACTTCAGGCATCATTATCTGTTCTCTTCACTTTTTACTCTCAGAGTTGGCAGAGTAAAACTTACTCGAATAACAATAACTAAATTATCCAGGAGATTAATAAGACATTTTGCAAGAAGATTTCCCATACTGGTATATGATGACAAAATACCAGAGGTATCATATGAAAATTGATGATGTAAAATACAAAGATATGAGCTTCGGCATCTACAAATTTTGGAAGCTCTTTATATATCCAAGATGGCTCACTTCATGAACCAGAAAGCACAAGATTGCATTATTTAGTCAACTCAGGAAGTGAGAAACGGAGGGCATAATGGAAGCAAATAATTGCTCAAAATTTTCACCCTCCATCGGGCCTAATTAGAAACTCCTGATTAGGGCCGTTGAAGGGTGAACATTTGTAGCATTTATTGTTTCCTTTAAACCTTTTGAGTGAGGATTAATCCTCATTAATGTATATATATATATATATATATATATATATATATATATATATATATATATATATATATATATATATATATATATATATATATATATATATAGAGAGAGAGAGAGAGAGAGAGAGAGAGAGAGAGAGAGAGAGAGAGAGAGAGAGAGAGAGAATTCTAGTAGCTTGTTTTGAAGAACCAACTATCACACTGAGATAAGAAAGTCTAAAGCAAATGAAAGAGTGTTTGGAAGTTATGCAAAGAACCCATTACATATTTATGAAACGCAAATATTTCTTCTTAAATTCAACTTTAAATTATATTTGATATATATATTATACTTTCCCATAAGTAATATATTTATAATATCATGAAATTTAAAGAGGGATTTTCCTTATTAAAACCTAAGTTCAGAAAGATACTATTTCACCACAGGCTACATTCATCTGATGCTGTGCTCCCAAATGTACTGAGTGGTTAGTACAGTGGTAACGCGCTTGCTTCGCATTCACGAGGTCGAGAGATCGGTTCCCGTCCAAGACCGAGAGTTTAAGCTGTTTACTGGCAGGTTACTGCTGTGGCTGGGCACCACAGTGGGGGGTTGGGGCTTGCCCCGGCTGACGAATACCCATTGTATAATGGACATAAAGGTTTATTACACCATGAAAACGGTCTCCTCTTTATCCAAATGTGGTTCTGGCATTGACAAGTTGCACAATCCAAGCTGAGCGAGCACTCATGATATCCTGAGCACGGAGAAGGAGACAAATCCAACGAGCTAAGGAAGGGCGAACAGAACACTTGATTACTATGACTCCAAATCAAGTAAACAAATAACTTGAACTATTTTTACTAATTTCTCTAACTTCGTGACATGAACGCGTGCTTATTTTCTATCTCGACTTAAAGCAACATGTGGCATTCATAAAACTTCCATTCGACTCTGAAATAAAACATATACACCCAGAAACTTTTTGCTATTCGGAAAAAAAAAAACTTCTGTCATTCCGCAAAATGAGAATGCGATGCAAATGGCAAGTAAAAATGCTGGGGAAAGGCGCATTAGTAAAATCCATTCCCAAATGCAGATAATATTTTTCCATTAGCCATTGCAGGATATTTCTCCAATATAATAAGACTTTTAGGAGTGAAATGAAGAAAAAAAATACAGAGTGCTCCTGCAATTCTCTCTCTCTCTCTCTCTCTCTCTCTCTCTCTCTCTCTCTCTCTCTCTCTCTCTCTCTCTCTCTCTCTCGTGATTACCTAATTGTGTTTACGGGAAAGAGCCCAAAGCTCGTATCTTCCCGTCTCCTGATCGGTTCCATTTTTAGACTTAGTGATACTTATCGTACCTGTCCTTAAAACTATGGATTGAGATAGCATTAACTACCTCCTCGCTTAGCGAATTCCAATTATCAACTACTCTTACACTGAAAAAGTATTTCCTTACATCCTGCAAACAAGTTTTCTTACGAATCTTCAAATTATGACCTCTAGTTCTAGAGCCAGCCATATCGAAATATCGATCCCTATCCACTCTATCATAACCATGAAGGAATTTAAAGACTGTCACCATATCCCCCCCTTACTCTTCTGGCTTCGAGTGATGGCAAGTCTAATTCCCTCAGCCTCTCATCATAACCGAGATTGCGTATTTCTGGCACCAGTGTGTGTGTGTGTGTGTGTGTGTGTGTGTGTGTGTGTGTGTGTGTGTGTGTGTGTGTGTGTGTGTGTGTGTGTGTGTGTGTGTGTGTGTCATCAACCAGTTCCCTTGTCGCATTCCGGCCGTATACAGACAGTGACTGTAAATCTGGAACCAATAAGTAACTTTTGACACTTCATGACCTTTGCCCGGCATCTGTCAACAAAATATCTTATCCATTTCGGTTCATTAAATATTCACATCTACATCATTAAAGCCACTCTTTGGCATTTTAGTGGGCATAGCGCCAAGCTTCCAACAAAGACGTTGCGAGATCTCTCGAAGGTGGCTTGTATAGCCTCTCCTTGCCAGTGTCAGTAAGAGCTATAAGGCTACGGCCACACCAGACGCGATGAGCGGGGAGGTTGATCGGGGAGGGATGACGCGACATGATGATACTCATTAAATTATATGTGGATGGCTACACCAGATGAGCGGAGAGGTATGTCGCTCCACTTACCCTTCTCGCTTGACGCTACGCGATGGAGTATATTCCAAAATGACGCGCACAGCCTAGCGACATCCCTAGCTATTTTCATCATTTTCATTATGTCGACTGAACAAATTATTGGAGACGCTGACGCTTCTTATTTGGACAGGCACTGCGATGATGCTGATCTCGCCGCTCATCACTCCACACTACCTCCCACTCGTCGCGTCTGGTGTGGCCGTAGCCTAAGACTACAGGTTAACGGCGTCCTTTGTGTGATAGCTTCAGTCAATGAGGCTGGACTAATGTGTAAAGTTACGAGGATCCCGTAGGGATCATAGCCATACACAGAACCGCGTCAGATGCATTTATGAAATCCTTTTGTGTGTGTCTAGCTGACTAACAATATGGCATCCTAGGTTTACACTGTTTAAGAAATCGGGCCTAGGATCCCGTACGGGATCCTACCCATGCACAGAACCGCGTCAGATGCGTTTATGAAATCCATTTGTGTGTGTCTAGCTAACTAACAATACGGTATCCTAGGTTTACACTGTTTAAGAAATCGGGCCTAAGTCTTTGTTAGAGAGTAAATAAAAAAGCTAAAAATCATCGAGGTTTGTATAAACCAAATCGCTTTCAAAGTCCTTAAAACTTCCCCTGCTGGTTTAATAGCCTCGTTTGTTTACTCATGAATATAATTAGAAGCTTATATCTTCATTCCTCTGCAGAGCCCAACTTTCTTTATTCTTAAAAAAAAATACTCTTTTCATCCTTGTCATTCTTACGTTAGTTATTTTCTTCCTTTGTATTTACTTATTTACTCATCTGTTTTTATAGTTATTCATTTATTTTGGTACATTCCAAAGGGCTTCTTTTTTTTATCCATCAAACATCAATATATAAGAAATAAGTTCAGCATACTGCTTTTACATAAACATACACAAACATACACACAGACACACACACATACACATAAGCACACACACTTGTGTGTGTGTGTGTGTGTGTGTGTGTGTGTGTGTGTGTGTGCGTGTCTGTGTGTGTGTGTGTGTGTGTGTGTGTGTGTGTGTGTGTGTGTGTGTGTGTGTGTGTGTGTGTGTGTGTGTGTGTGTTACCAAGGAAGAAGATACTTTCCAAGATTCTCATTTAATTAATAAATAGATATTAACTCGCAACATAGCATTCACTTTAACATTTTGGATACTAAATAATAATAATAATAATAATAATAATAATAATAATAATAATAATAATAATAATAATAATAATAATAATAATAATACTAATAATAATAATAATAATAATAAATATAAAACAAACCGTAAAATGCACTTCATAAACTATGAAGACTGTCAAAAATAGCATAAGTATGCACAGCATATATTTTGACAGCATAAAGCACTCCAGTGACATCGGAGAAAATACTGGTAATAATGTGGATAATGCACTAATATATAACATTTTTCATATTTTTAATATTTTAAGAAGCAATTTTTACACTTTCCCGACCCAAATACAAAGTATAGAAATACAGAGAGAGAGAGAGAGAGAGAGAGAGAGAGAGAGAGAGAGAGAGAGAGAGTAATAATAATAATAATAATAATAATGCTTTATTTCCAACATACATTGGGTATTCAAATATGGGTGTACAATTAAAATTTACAAGTAAAATCTTCCTTTAAGAGTAACTTCTTAAGATTATATTTAAAAGTATACACTGAACCAGCATTTTTTAGTTCTCTGGGAAGCTGATTATATAAATGAGGTCCACGAATGTTTATATCTCTTGAGCCAATATCAGTTTTAGACCTTCGTACTAATAAATCTTCCCCTTGACGGGTAGTTAACCCGGTAACTGAGCTTACTGTAGAAAAATTATACAAGCAATCAGGAATATTGTTTCTTAGTATATTAAAAACAAAGGTACATATATCAAAAACATATTTATCTCTAATCTTTATCCATTCTAGATCTTTTAAAACAGGAGAGATGTGCTCGTATTTTCTTACATTGCCAACAGCCACTCGTGCTGCAAAGTTTTGTAACTTTTGTATTCTTTGTAATTGAGTCTTATTTGTACATCCCCAAACTTTGAGACAGTAATTAATTAAACTCATAGCTAAGGACTGGACAATTATTATACGAGTTGATGTTTCAAATGAGTCTTTTACCCTATTTAGATATATTAGAGTACCCATTACTTTTTTATAAATTTCATCTATATGCATTTCAAAATTCATGTAACGGTCAAAATAGACACCTAGGTTCTTTACCGAGTTCATTGGCTTAATGATATTACCGTTAAAATTTATATGAAGATTGTCATCAACTTCTGATAATAATTGTCTGGATCCGATAAGAATAGATTGGGTTTTAGTTTCATTAAGTAACAGACCATTTTTTAGAAAGTAACGTTTAGCCATATACAAAATTTCTTCTGCTCTACGAATAATATTTTCTAAATCATTAATTTCTCCTTCAATTAAGATTTGAGTATCGTCAGCATATTGAATGACATAACAGTTAGGTAAATATTTTACTAGATCGTTTACATATATTAGAAAAAGTATAGGTCCTAGGATCGATCCCTGAGGGACCCCAAACAATACCTTCTTGGAACTTGAAACTGTATCTTTTATTCTGACTGACTGGTAGCGGTTTTTTAAATAGTTCTCGAACCAGCTTGGGTCAATGTTCATTTTTTTGCATTTTTCTAATAATATACTATGGTTTACACTATCAAAAGCTTTAGAAAGATCGAGTAGTAGTAGCAATGATATTTTCTTATTATCTATATTTTTGTATATTTCATCTGATATTTTCAATAAGGCAGTTTCAGTTGATAATTTTGGCCTGAAACCGTGTTGACTTTTTGCAATAAGTTTATTTTTTTCAAGAAACTCACTTAACTGATTTGCAACAATCTTTTCAAGTATCTTTGATAAAATTGGTAGTAAAGAGATTGGTCTATAGTTAGAGACGTCGTCAGGATTTCCATTTTTAAAACCAGGAATTACATGGGGATTTTTCCATAAATCTGGGTAGATATTGGTAACTATGGAAGTATTGATTATTACCGTCAGATAATAAGCTATTACAAATAATGAATCTCTAATAAAACGAAAACAAATTCCATCTGATCCATATGCATTAGAGTCTTTCAGATTTTTTATTACTAAGATTACTGTATTACAATCTACTGTAGTAGGGTTAAAGACATCAGTACTTCTATTGAATGCACTATGTTCTTCCAAATTTACATTATTATTATTATTGCTACCATCATCACTATTATCATTACCATTACTACCACCATCATTATTATTTACACCATTATCAACATTTCTATTATTATTACTACTACCATCATCATTATTATTACCACCATTACTATTATTGATTTCATTTATTATTTCTTTTTTTGTTTTTTCAAAGGTTTTTTTCCCCACTTCAGCGAAAAAACTATTGAACTCTTCTGCTTTAGCACTTACATCTACCTCATCGGGTATAATTGATATGTTACTACTTTTATTACAGTTATTGGATAGCATGGTTTTAGCAATTTTCCATGTATCAGAGATATTGCCTTTAGCGTTTTGAAATTCATTTTTGTAATACTGTTTCTTACTGTTACTTAATAATGATTTTACTTGTTTCTTATGCTCTGTAAACTTTTCTCTTAAAGGGATATTATCTCTTTGTAGTTTTACTTCATTTTGTAGTTTGTCTCTTTCTTTCATAATGTTTTTTATGTCATCTGTTATCCAAGGAGCGGGGGGACGAAATATTTCTCTTGTCACGAGTGGTGCACATCGATCTATACATGATGATAAGACACTGGTTAAAATTCTTACTTGTTTATTTATATTATCGGTATATAGAATTTCATTTAATTTATGTACTTCATTCATAAGTAAACTACAAAGTAATTCTTGTGAATAATTTCTTAAGCATCTGAATGTTTTAAAGATTGGTTGTCTCTTTGGTTTGCGAATATTTAGGGACGTTACAATTTCCTCGTGGTCTGCTATAGGGCTTGGCATTACGTCACACTTAGTTATCATATGTTTGGAGTTTGTTATTACTAGATCGATTTGGGAAACTGAAGTGGGAGTGATTCTAGTTGGTTTATTTATAATCTGTTCTAGATTTAAATTCTTAATAAGTCTACTCATTTTATTTTCTCTTTTTAGTTGATCATCATTAAAATCGCCATATATAAAAACTGGTTTGTTTTTTAAAATTATCTCCTTAAAAACGTCCAAAATATAGCTAAAGGAGGTTACCGAGGCTTTGGGGTGGCGGTACACGCAGCCTATGATAATAGAAGGAAACTTTTTATGTTGGACAGAGATCCATTTATCTTCCACTCCTTCGTGCTTCTCAGTTTCAAGATTTAGTTCAGTGGCCTTCAAATAATTTTTAACATATAAACATACACCTCCACCTCTACCACTGTCATAGCGATAAATATTATATGAAGGAATATTAATAAATGCATTATTAATTGACGGATACAGCCATGATTCGCTAATGCAAAGAACATCAATATTTTCTTGTACAAGCTTATGTTCAATTTCTAGTATATGGGATAACAGGGATTGTGCATTTATATGTACGACAGATAATCTATCATTATATTTACAAGTAACTTTCACATCGACAGCAGTAACAGCAACAGCAGGAGACGAGGTATTACCATGTTTCATTGGGGTGGTATCCATAGTCATAGTTGTAGTTTCGACTGTATGATTCTGCTGGGAATTCATCATTGTAGTGTGTTCTGGGGTTAGCCCATGGATCCTGGTGTCTGTACCTGCCGTTGGATGTGTAATGCTGGTTTGAGTACGTGCCGTGGTATGATCGGGCCTTCCCAAAGTTTGTATGCCTAGGTGAGTGTCTAGGGTTGTAAGAGCCATCACTCCAGGAGAAGTCTCTTGTGCTTGGACGGCGATAAGAGAGGTTTGTATCGTGTCTCTTTCTGTAGTCTCGCATATAGGGGATTGTTCCATTTGCTCTTTGCTGTTTATTTTGGTATGACCATTGTTTGCTCCCACGAAATGGCTGGACACTTGTGCCTGTAGGCCATTGATTCAGTTTGTAAGGCACATATTCAAATCCTTTCGATATCGTTATTGCGAAGGAAACCCAGTTTGGTGTGCGATAAAGCTCCTTAATCAAGACTTCTTCAGAAGGAATGCCTTGATTTGTCAGTGTATTACGTATCTCTCTCTCAAAGGGGTTGCCAGGAATGCGAATATATATTTGAGCTGTAACCCTTGCACTTGCATTATTGGCAACTGTGGCTGTGGGGGAGAGGACTTCGATGGAATGTTTAGAGTAGAGATTGCTGCTATTTTGTCTTTTCTGTTTTCTTCATTGTTTCGCAGTCTATTGCTGGGTTGGTTATTTGTGCTGGAAGATATAATTTGGGTGTCCTGGTTAGTGACAGTTGCTGTGTTGTTAGGAGTAGTGGAGATTGACTCTATATCTTCTTCGCTGTTTTGCAACTCTTTACCAGGTTGGTTGTTTGTGCTGGGAAGAATCTTGTTCTGGTTAGTGCCTGTTGTTGCGTTGTTAGGAGTAGTGGGAAAGGACGTTGTTGTTTCATCACTATTTTGTAACCTGTTACTGATTTGATTATTTATGCTAGATGGTGTATTCAGGTTGTCTTGATGGCTATCACTTTTATCTGGATCTACTTCTTCTTCACTACCACTGTCACATTCATCACTCAATGCACTGAAGAAATTGTGAGTAGAGACAGAAAACCTATCTTGCCGAACCTGAGGGTTGTTGATAGAAGGGACATCATCACTATTAGGTGACAGCACTGAACTGAGAGGTGGAGATGTTTCTAATAGCAGTTTCAACCTAGAATTATCTCTTTTAAGTAGGACAATGTCAGATTCTAGTAAACCCACCTTGTGTTGTAAGGCTTTCACCTTTTCAGCATCTGCTTCCAAAATTTTCACCTTATCTGCAAGACTTTCTATCATTCGATGTAGGTCTCCTAGGTCGTGTGTTTTTTTAGACTCTATGGATTTTACAACCGAAGTTTGAGGTTGAAAGAGTTTGTCAAGTTCACCATTTATTTCATTCATTGAGATATTCAGGACACTTGCGCTAAGAATGATTATGTTTGTAATTATATCTTTTTTTACTCGTTTTTTTATGATGTGTTTACCACTGTATTGGGGAAAGAGTTCCACTACCTTCGAAAGCAAAAGTTGACTTGTTTTGTACAGAGTGACTTTTTTAATTTTTTCCAATTCCCTTCTGATGTCCTCACGTGAATATACGCATATTCTGTCCAGAGATGATATAAACACTTCGGGAAAGTTATCAGTATTTACACACGTAAGGTCAGAAAGGTCAACATTTTCCGATGAGGACATTCTGGTGTGAATGGGAGGGAAACTGCGGTATGAGGGGAACTGCAGGTTCACCTAAGAAAGGTCCTTTTTAGGTCGGTCGCGAGAGGTTGTGGTTGAAATCGGTAACACTGGGAGAGACACTCTCAACGGTTTCTGTTATGTTATAAGATTATAATGAATTTTCTTTGTATCTTTTTAAACACTAAAGTTGTAATAATCACTCTGACTTAAATTTGAAGATTTATATTTCAGTATGCTTTCGTTAATTTTATAGCTGTGCATTTAAACTCTGTCACTTGATAAACGCAATATTATCGGGAGCTCAATGCGTACACGTCCTCTCACAATGTTTATATCTCTTGAGAGAGAGAGAGAGAGAGAGAGAGAGAGAGAGAGAGAGAGAGAGAGAGAGAGAGAGAGAGAGAGAGAGAGAGAGAGAGAGAGAGAGAGAGAGAGATTCTAACAAACAAATACGAAATGGCAGAATTGAAGAACTAGTACTAGCGACCTCATTTTTTTTTCGGTTAATTTCGAGAAAGGTGTTCTAGCAACTGATGGCTGGAAAGGTTTATAGCCAATAAACTGGGTTTTATTGGGGCCTTTAAAAGCTCTGCGGAAGTTTGAGAACACATAGGTCGTACACAAATCCAATATGGAAGAGAAAAGGGAGAGTGACCGTAGTTACTGTGTACAGAGACATTATCTATTTATCTATCTCTATCCCTACTGGTGAATAGAAGACAATCATTCACGTTCGGTGTTGAAGGCAGCCAAAAAGGATATGCGGGGTGATAAGGAACAGGCAAATTACTTTTATACGAACAGTACGTCGACTAAATAGTAGGTTTTGGTGGGAGACAAAGTTTTCTGCTTTGCGTGTGTGTGTGTGTGTGTGTGTGTGTGTGTGTGTGTGTGTGTGTGTGTGTGTGTGTGTGTGTGTGTGTGTGTGTGTGTGTGTGTGTGTGTGTGTGTGTGTGTGTGTGTGTGTGTGTGTGTGTGTGTGTGTGTGTGTGTGTGTGTGTGTGTGTGTGTGTGTTCTTAGCAAGTAGCATATAAAAAAGAAGTTTCTCTTTCTGACACAAGATCATTTAATAAAAAACTAACCATAGAAAACTTGTGTGTGAGAGATTTATGTGTTTGTATAAAATTATTCTTTATACAAACATATTGTCCAAATACATATGTATTTTGACCAACTAGTATTTTTTCTGCTGATGAAATAATTATTATGCTATTGGTGCTGGAGGCCGCAATTTTTTTTTTCTGCGATGCGAAATTTTTTATTTTTAGTCGAATAGGATAACAAAACCTCTAGTAAATCAAAAGAAAGAGAGGTCTATTTTTATTTCTCCATCAAGGGTGTGCTTATGATGGAAGTTTCCCAATTATTTCTCGATGATGAGAGATCAGCCTAGATTTATGTGAAAGAGTAAAAATAAAATATTGGAAAAAGATAAAGGATTTTTATTTCTTAAGAAAGTGGGATTATTGATTCTTCGCTTATCTCCCCGTCCACTATTCTTCTCCTCCTCTCCCATTTTCTTCTTCTTCTTCTTCTTCTTCTTCATACATTGTGTATGATAATAAGTTTAGTCACTGGTGACTGACGATGTGGTACTGTAATTAGGGACATCAACAGCAAGGCGTTATAGTTGATAATGTCATTACTTTGGAACTCGAGTGCAAGTGACTCCGTTGAAAAGCAACTTCAACAACCCATTGAGAGAAGACAGATACACAATTCCGCAATATATACTACCAACAGACACTAAACTGTCTCCCATGTGAAACTCAAAATGCAATACTAACATCTCTGAGGCACTGATTGGTATAAATTTCAGAAGAGGGTATTGGGCATGCCATATATCTGGACAGCTTGACAACATTATCATAATCAAGATTGTAATACGAATATACTCAGTATCTGGACTTGATCCGGTTTTACGCCACGGACTCCCTTTTCTACTAAGGGCTAGGACGGTTGCCTTCTTGCTAAGGACTTGTTTTGGCAGATGTAATCGCTACCCTGAGTGCATGCCCTTGCTAACCTCAGACAGTGACGGGGCGCGAACCCTCGACCTGACGCTTCAAAGTCGCGGACGTTACCGATTGAGCCACGGTGACCACTCAATATCTGCACTTATTTGATGTTATAAGGTGATGTTACAAGGATACAGTCTCTATTACAGCTATTACACACTAATATGACTATACTATGCCCATTTCAGGAAACATGACATACTGTCTTTCCTTAACTTCTACAGATTTTGTACATAATAAAAAAAAAGTTTCTCTGGAAGTTTTCGTGTACTGAGCATGGTGTCCCTTAATCATTCCAGACTTGACAATGTGTCCACAGTACTCCAGTATGGCTCTCCATCTAGTTTTTTTTTATTCTTTTTCTTTTTAGTGAACCCACAGGTAAAATATTTGCTTAGCCAACATATTACGTGGATCACAAAACATGAAATTGTGAGTCATGCGCAGTACTGAGAAATACAAATACATAAAAGCCAAACTCTATATACAGTACAGTCAGAAATGGTCATTGCGAGATTTACAATATATATAATTTTTGCGCTACTGTTGTGGTTAATATTACTAATAATAATAATAATAATAATAATAATAATAATAATAATAATAATAATAATAATAATAATAATAATAATAATAATAATAATAATAATAAAAATAATAATAATGTTCCAGCTTAACGTCAAGGTCCCCCTTTTCTAGTAAGGGCTAGGACGGTTGCCATCTTGCGGAGGACTTGTTTTGGAAGATGTAATCGTTACCCTGAGTGCATGTCCTTGCGAACCTCAGACCGTGATAGGGCGCGAACCCTCGACCTGACGCCTCAAAGTCACGGACGCTACCGCTTGAGCCACGGTGACTACAATAATAATAATAATAATAATAATAATGATAATAATAATAATAATAATAATAATAATAATAATAATAATAATAATAATAATAATAATAATAATAATAATAACAAAATATCATCTATATTGTGTGATTTCTAAAGATAATCGCTCATTTCACACTCTTTAATGGATACCACGGAGCCTAAAGTTTAATTTTTTAAAGTTAACGAGGCAAGGCTGTTTACTCCTGAATATAATTAGCTTTTAAACTTCTTCTTCCACTTTTGTACTCAGAGGAGGGCTAGATAGCTGTTTTGATCGACTATTCTTCGTTTATATGAATTCCTGTATCAGTTACCGATAGTGAAATAACAATAACATTATCTGGTATGGGCAATATTGGGTGTCTTTTATTCTCTTTACAAATCCATTAAAATAAGAAGAAGAATGATGAGAACTGATAAGAAAGAGGATTGTGGCTTTTCAGTTGTTTTTATCTTTAATATTTCATTAGTAAATCTGGTATGGACATTGTATGAGGAGAGATGGAGATTGGATTGGTAGATGGATGATGGAGCTACATGTGGAAGGTGTGAGAGGAAGAGGGAGACCACGAAGAAGATGGGATGACTGTATACGGGATGATTTGAGAGATAAGGACCTCAGTGGAGAGGAAGCATTGGACAAGAGAGTGGAAAAGGCTGATAAGAAACCGCGACCCCATATAGATATGGGAAAAGCGAGAGAAGAAGAAGAAGAAGAAGAAGAAGAAGAAGAAGAAGAAGAAGAAGAAGAAGAAGAAGAAGAAGAAGAAGAAGAAGAAGAAGAAGAAGAAGAAGAAGAAGAAGAAGAAGAAGAAGAGGAAAAAGAAGAAGAAGAAGAAGAAGAAGAAGAAGAAGAAGAAGAAGAAGAAGAAGAAGAAGAAGAAGAAGAAGAAGAAGAAGAAGAAGATTTCATTAGTAAATCTGCTATTTTTGCAATGTACAAACTAAAGCAAGTAGGAATCAGAACATAAAAAAAAATCAAGATGAAAAAACTTAAACTGCAGTCTAAGAAAAAGCATATAATTAACGATTACTCAAATAAAAACTAAAATAAACACTAGTTAAAGTGAAGAGATACTTAAGAAATGGAAAGAAATAAAAAAAAAGGTGGCTAAAAAACATGCTAGAAAAAATAACTAAACCACCCTATCCATCTACTTTTGCGAAGGCGTTATTAATTTCTAGCGACCACAAAAATCACAAGAGTTATTTTTAGGCCTGCAGCCATAATAGAAAAAACTTCCCCCTCATGTTTTTCAAAAGAACCAATTTCATCATCATTGCCGATCCCAGAATTGGTGATTAAAACTTTTACCCCAAGACTCAGTTTAATGTGCAAAGTTAGATCCAACCTAATTCCGATGACTCTCATGAAAACATATCGCTGGGTTCCAAAAGTAGAACCTTCAACCTTATTTCCGTTAATTACACCAATGGTGTTCCGGTAACTTATGGGTAGAGTGTTTTATGGCCAATAACGTTGGTTTATTGAGGTCATTCGAGAAGACCAAATTCCGATAGAAAGACAAAGCCAGGAGCACGTAATGGCCATAGTTACCATGGATGGAATTTGTTAATCAATGAGTAGTGCTACTGGAAAGAATTTTTTTTATTACATGACTGCTGCCTTTAAGGTATTTTTACTCCTACCAAGGTCAGAGCTCTTTAATATCTTAAGCAATGAACAGTACTACTTGCTGGAAATATCTTTTTTTTTTATTACATGACAGCTGCCTTTAAAGTATTTTTACTCCTACCAAGATCCGAGCCCTTTAATTTCTTAATCAATGAGCGGTACTACTGGCTGGAAAGAATTTTTTTTATTACATGACAGCTGCCTTTAAGGTGTATTTAATCCTACAAAGGCCCGAGCTCGCTAAGATACTCTTCCTCCATTAACCCAAAATATCTCATAATAAATCACTGAGCATGATAAGCAAACAAGGATTACCACACTAAGACATCATTACCCTTTCCTTTAAGTCCCAAGTGATTCTGGCGAAGTAAAACCGCACGAGGTATCTTAGGGAGTTGCACTTTGGAGCTTCCGGGTTGATAGTAACAAAGACCAATACGTTCTGAGGATGGTTATGCATTATGCCAGCAGACTGCTCTATTTTATATCTTTTCAAATACAAAGAAGGACGAAATTCATAAGTACAGTTTAAACAGATATATAACGCATTAATAATGTTCAGAAACAAAACTTAGAGACTGACACATTTTGAAAATGAAACTTATTGCTAAGAAGTTTATATTCTGCTCAGGAATTCTGAAAGTGTTCTTTCAGTTCAAAGAGAGGACCATCTGTGCCATCATAAACTTCATGATGGATTTTCCAAAAATCTGAAGATATGAAAGGAATTAGACAATCTGGAAAACTGATTCAAATCTATCCAAATTATAGACAGAAAAGAAAATAAGAAGCAGTCCAAAGTGAAAGTTCACATCTTGAAATTGTAGTTTTTAACCAGATGCAGTGCGTGACAAAATCAGTTCTGGACTTTTTTTTTAATGAAAAAAATAACGAAAGCATAAAAATAAAAACGAGTTTTAAGTATTTAAGACAACTGAATCGACAACCTACGCATTGATTGGCAACTATATTTATGCTTTATGAGCAAGAAAGAGATGGAAATATCACAAATTAAAATGTATTGAAAAGTACTGAAAGGAGAGTATAATCAACCCAAAGTTTTGTTGTTCTTTTTAGTGTGACACCGGGACAGGCAGATACTGCCCTCATCAATAAAGGCCCAGGCACGAGAAAATACCAAGACGAAGGAAAAGAAAAAGGTTAAGGGCAAGGAAGAGAAAGCAACTTGGCTTTGCATCAATTTTACAACCTAGAAATGGGACAGTTCTCATACATATATAACTTGACAACCATTGTAAAAAAATATTTATTTACATCCCATGGATGGTATCGAACTAAGGGCCTAAACAGAGTGAGTCTAAGCTTTAGTACACATATCTACAGAAGCCATAAAGGAGACTGATGAAGTACATATACAGAAGCCAAAGGAGGTCAGAGTGTACACCAATTAGATTAATTTGGTGCAAACCAATTAAAATTAGGAGAAGCAATACTATCTAAGAGTTCTTGTTCATTCCCCAATTTAACTTCAGCAGATATCCACAGAAAGATGTGGAGTCCATTTCTACAGGTCCCAGTATTCATTTCCCACATAGGTAAAAAAAATTGCAATAATAATAATAATAATAATAATAATAATAATAATAATAATAATAATAATAATAATAATAATAATAATAATAATAATAAAATAATAATAATAATAATAATAATAATAATAATAATAATAATAATAAAAATAATAATAATAATAATAATAATAATTATAATAATAAAAATAATAATAATAATAATAATAATAATAATAATAATAATAATAATAATAATAATTTCATTATATAGCTTGATGTTCCTTGGATAAAAAAACATTTTTAAGAAAAGTGTCAGAAAGAAGCCTGATATAAAATCCACTGCTCAAAATCGTGGAATTTTTAACACAATTTCAAGGAGAAATATTACAAAAAAAAAACACTTACAAGAACGTATTTAAAAAAAAATTCTATTGTTAAATAAAATTCTATATTTTGAAAATAATTTCAGGGAAAAATATTAAGAAAAACCACTTTCAAGAACGTATTTAAAAAGAAAAATTCTATTGTTAAATAAATTTCGATATTATGATTGACAGAGAACCGAGAGAGTTTGCGGACAAAATACAGTAATCGCCAATGACAAAGTGTCCGAATAAAGATATAAAAAGATATATTTTCGTTATCTTTCTAAATCTACTTCCACATCAACACTTCATTTTTTTCTGGAAATTGATTGTGACAAATAATCGTAAACCCCGTTTCGGAATTTGCTGCAACACATTTTTTTCCCTCTGGTATAAGCTGTTCACCCAAGACATATCCAAAAAAAATTTAAGAAGAGAACAAATATTATTTTTCCCACCAAGTTATACCAACACTTGATCCTCTTTTTTTTCAAAAATATGTTATAGAAAAAAGTGAAAAGTATAATTTGACCTGTTTTTTATTATTTCTACACAAGCAATACTGAAATTCAATCCGTTTCTTAACGTTAACTTACAACTAACTATGTTCCGGTTTTACGTCACGGACTCCCTTTTCTACCAAGGGTTAGGACGGTTGCCTCCTTGCGAAGGACTTGTTTTGGCAGATGTAATCGCTACTCAGAGTGCATGCCCTTGCTAACCTCAGACCGTGATGGGGTGCGAATCCTAGACCTGACGCGCCAAAGTCGCGGACGCTACCGCTTGAGCCACGGAGACTTATCTTACAACTAAGATGAATTTATATCTTCTATGCTCTATAAACGAAATCTAAAACTCGACTTTCCAATGTAAAAAAAAACAACAACAAAAACATACATACATACACACATACATACACACACACACACATACACAGCGCATCTCTCGTTCAGTTCCTTCGTTAGCTCGATGAATCCAATGAGTATACATCAGATGCCTGAATCAGTAAATGAAGAGTATCTTCAACAACGACCACTTCGCAAACAGCAATAATGGTCGTTCGGAAGCTCTAAAGCAAAGAGTAAAAATATATGTTTGATGAAGAGAACATTCGAATCATTTTCCTACTTGAAATGAATCAGATAAGATACAAGAAAGTAGACTAAGATGGTATGGCCATGTCGTTAGGAGGGATGAACAGTATGTTGGGAGGAGGGTGATGGAAATGGATATACAGGGTAGGAGAAGGAGGGGGAAACCAAAGCATAGGTGGATGGATTGCATCAATGACGACCTGAGGTATAAAGGTTTGTTGGGTGATGAAGTATGGGACAGGAACATATGGAGAACACTGGCTAGAAACATAGACCCCACATAAAAGTGGGAAAAGATGTAGACGAAGAAGAAGAAACGGATCATTAATAGAAGCAAAAAGGCCTTGCCGGAAATTAAGTCTGAAAATTACTTTCAAGTTCCTTAGACTTCTTTCAAACCTGAAGAGGTATGTACATGGGTTTTTATTTTTTCGCTAATGCGTATAATTAACTTGCCAATTCTCTTGGATGAAATGCTTATGAGTGCGAATTTTTATATTTTGCCTCATTGCAAATTAAGTTCATGCTATTAACCCCAGCCATAAGACCGAGATATTTAGAAAGTGTCTAAAAGACGTGCGTGCGGTTTTTTTTTAACATGTATGTAATGAGCTTCTTCTTCCTCTTCGTCTACATCTCTTCCCACTTTAATGTGGGGTCGATGTTTCTGGCCAGTGTTCTCCATATGTTCCAGTCCCATACCTCATCACCCAACAAACCTTTAGATCTCAGGTCGTCATGGATGCAATCCATCCACCTACGCTTTGGTCTCCCCCTCCCTCTCCTACCCTGTATAACCATTTCCATCACCCTCCTCCAAACATTCTGTTCATCCCTTCTAACGACATGACCATACCACCTTAGTCTACTTTCTTGTGTCTTATCTGATATTTCTCTAACTTTTGAGGTACCTCTAAATACCTCGTTTCTGATCTTATCGCTTCTTGTCACCCCACACATTCATCTCAACATCCTCATCTCTGCTACATCCAGCTTTTTCTCTTGTGTCTTCTTCATTGCCCATGCCTCTGCTCCATACATCATCGCAGGTCTCACAACCGTCTTATACATTTTACCCCTCAACTTAATCCCTATTCTCCTGTCGCACAGCACCCTAGACACTTTCTTCCAGTTCTTCCATCCCGCTTGTATTCTGTGGGTTATCTCTGACTCTAGATCACCATCCCCTGCTACTGTTGATCCCAAATACTTGAACTTTTCAACTTTTTTCAACACTTCCCCCTGCAAATTGACCTCCCCATCCTCATCATCTCTCAACCTCAAGTATGTAATGAGCCTGGCATGCTATAATTGTGTTTTTTATATTTCGACTTACTGCACACCTCTTTATCATAAAACCCAGTCATTAGGGAAAGGAATTAATAAAAATTCTTAAATAAGTGAATGTCTTCTTGAGTATGAATTTCTCAGAAATTATGAGCTAATGAGGACATCAAAAAGTTATATAAACATCATTTTCCCGAAAAAAATCGTTTTAATTGAGTATCTTGATCTATTTTCGGATCAATTAACCTTAATAAAGGAGCAGACTTGATCACAGACCATTTATTTTTCATGTTAAATATCCTTCCCTAAATCAGCAAAATAATAATTATCAGGAATATCATTTGTGTTGAACAATGAAAGATTCAGCGAAGGTTATGTATCTGCGTGCATGTATATATATTTGTGTGTGTGTGTGTGTGTGTGTGTGTGTGTGTGTGTGTGTGTGTGTGTGTGTGTGTGTGTGTGTGTGTGTGTGTGTGTGTGTGTGTGTGTGTGTGTGTGTGTGTAAAATCTAAATTAATATGCTATCTTCAACTTTTTCTAGATTTGTATTTGAAACAAACGTTTGTTTTTTATGTGTTGGATTTGTCTTAGTACAAACAAAGGATAGCAGATAACAAACATATAATGCATGCCTATTTCTACATAAAACAGAGTTTCGAAATAAATTACAGCGCGCAGCAAAAACTCTGCAAAATTTATGACTATGATTCTATATCTTTATACAAAGAATATATTAATATATAAGAATTAATATATGTTTTCAAATGCTTCACATTTAGAGCTGCATTTTGCAATAGATAAAATATAAGAGTATTCAATAGTTACGTCAAAGCAAATATAAAAAAGAAAAATATATATAAAGGAATTAATTTTGAATGTGTTTTCATCTCACATTTAGTAAAGTAGACACAATAAGAATAGCTTTCACAAAGTGAGAGATAATAAAAAATTATTATGAAGGCCACAATTTTTTTTTGGCATTATAACCATAAAAAACACGAAAGAGAGAGAGAGAGAGAGAGAGAGAGAGAGAGAGAGAGAGAGAGAGAGAGAGAGAGAGAGAGAGAGAGAGAGAGAGAGAGAGAGAGAGAGAGAGAGAGAGAGAATCTCTTTACAACATAGTTGGTGAACATCAGAAGTGAATGGCTTGTCTAATATATAAATCAGAGAAATCCGGATGAATATTTCATCAAAAGAGCTTCAAGCGGTATGTTTAAAGGTGAAAGTATGAACATGGGTGGATAAAAAATAACACGGGGACTTCTGTTACCAAAATACTGCCCTATTGCTTTCCTTTATTCATAAATGCCTATATTCCTTAGGGTAGAAAGAATCCCACCCCTGTATTCCCTGAACATCGTGGGTGGAGAATAAATGTGAGAGGTCACTGAGATTGGCAAGTTTTCTGTCTCTGAATCTTTCTTGTCTTTCCATAAAACAACTATAAGAATGGGCAAGGCGCCACTACTCTTTTACTTATCAATTTCAAAAGAGGTTCAAAAATTATCTTACCTTTCTTGTCTTGCCATAAAACAACTAAAAGAATGGCCAAGGCGCAACTACTCTTTTACTTATCAATTTCAAAAGAGGTTCCAAGATTATCTTACCTTTCTTGTCTTTCCATAAAACAACTAAAAGAATGGGCAAGGTGTCATTACTCTTTTACTTATCAAATTCAAAGGAGGTTCAAAATTTATCTCTTTATCATAACCTCTGACTGGTAAGGTGGAGGAACTACAGATTCTTTGTGTGGACGTCATAGGACCTCAGAAAGCTTAGCAATTATACCATGAAAGGTGATAAAAATCCAAAAAAGAATTTGTACTTTAACGAGTTTGGCATCTTAAGGCCTGGAGCTCCCATACCCATGGCGATTCATACCACATATTTTTATCAGTACCACAGTCTGGGGATGGAGAGGAAGCTGGTTTTCTCCCATTGGTAACTCAAGTAAATATATCAGGATACGTTAGTTCACCATTTGGCATGCATAGAGATGATTGATAAACTGCATTATATTTATCGCAAAATCGTTTGACGCAAAATGAAAGAGTATTGAAGTATTTCGTTACGTGCATAAAGTTGGTTTACTAAACTAAGGCCCGATTTCTTAAACAGTGTAAACCTAGGATACCATATTATTAGTTAGATAGACACACACAAATGGATTTCATAAACGCATCTGACGCGGTTCTATGTATGGCTAGGATCCCGTACGGGATCCTAGCCATACACAGAACCGCGTCAGATGCGTTTATGAAATCCATTTGCGTGTGTCTAGCTAACTAACAATATGGTATCCTAGGTTTACACTGTTTAAGAAATCGGGCCTAGGTGTATGTGGCACGTCTTACTTTTGACAATCTCTCTGCCAGTCCGACTGGGTTAAAATATATCTCTATTTTGTCAAGTAATCAATTTGAAAAATCTTTTAATAACAAATCAAAGTCTGCATTTACCTATTTTATATTAAGCACCGAATATAACAGAAAATAAAAAAAAAACAGAAAAATTTGGGGAAAGACAAACCTGGGTAGGTTTTCCTTTCAATCTCTGTATAAATATTAGCCCTCTGGTCATCCTTCTCCCACACAAGGGCGCACACAAACACACACAGCACACACCCACACAAAGACGATAGGGAAAATCTGGGAACATATTAGATACTTCAATACAACACTTGGTTTTCTGAGGAGACTGGCAGTTATTCTTCAATAAAGCCGTCAGGATTATTGGACAGAGAATTTTGTGTCCCCCAGAGGAAGAGACGAAAATAAAAGGATATGTAGGTTAAGAAACATGCTGATATATATATATATATATATATATATATATATATATAATATATATATATATATATATATATATATATATATATATATATATATATATATATATATATATATATACGAATGAGATAGATAGATAGATAGATAGAGAGAGAGAGAGAGAGAGAGAGAGAGAGAGAGAGAGAGAGAGAGAGAGAGAGAGAGAGAGAGAGAGAGAGAGAGAGAGAGAGAAGAGAGAGAGAGAGAGGTTAGTCCACCAAAGAAAAGAATGAGATCTATTAGCAATGGAAGAAAACATTTGATATTAAGATATCGTTTCTGACCGCTAAAACCTATTGAAAATAATAATAAAAAAGGATCAATATGTAACAATTACAATTTCTAGTAATTCTAAAAGTGAAGATAATGATTAATATGCAACAAAATATCTATTTAGAAAAATTATATGCTAGACTTGACAATCATTTGTATAAATACAAATTCAGAAATTGAATATCCGTTAAATAAGTGTTCCGGTTTTACGTCACGAACTGCCTTATCTACCAAGGGCTAGGACGGTTGCCTTCTTGCGAAGGACTTGATTTGGCAAATGTAATCGTTACCTTGAGTGAATGCCATTGCTAACCTCAGACCGTGAAGGGGCGCGAACCCTCGACCTGACGCCTCAAAGTCGCGGACGCTACAGCTTGAGCCACGGTGACTATAGTATCCGTGAAATAAGTCATTATATCAAATGACCATTAATCTCTGACACGCGTATACATTTTAACAGAATAAAGATTAAATTTACACGACGATTTTTATATATTCATTACCAACAGGTATACAAACAAAATCCCCCTGAGGGAGGGGGTTAAGAATACTTCCTCCGTATTCCCCTGCGTGTCGTAAAAGTCGACTAAATGGGGCAGAGCGAGGGGACTGGGAATCCCCTCCTCTGTATTTACTTCCCACAAAAAATCAAAGTATTTTCTTTGACTCAGCTACCCCCTTATAAGGGGAAATATGGCATAGGTATATGGATACAAACAAAAAGAGGTATTGAACAGTACATAAATAAATTAATAGTTATAACCTTCCTCTTTATCAGACTAATTTACAACTGGTTGCTAGTCCCTGACAATGGGTGTGCGAATTTCCAGCACAATTGTATTGTCAGACGTTATTCTGTAATAACTAAATTCACTTTGGAAGCTCTTGTAACAAGACTCGCTTCCTAGTTGGAATCTCGTCCAGTCTGGTAGCAAATATTACAGAAGTGAAATTTCAACATTCTGTGACAGCTAAATTAAGTCAGGATGTGCTTTAAAGTTCAAGGAGCGGCTAAATACTGTCTTTAATTAAACCAGTTATAAGAGCATAACAACCTTGTTTATTTAATCTTTTAAATCTTACTCAATTTAGGAATTTTCCTTCTAATGTAGTGTAATTCTTCTGTGGCCATCATGGCATTGTGGTAGCCCTTGCGGTTTTGATGCGTCAGGTCGAGGGTTCGCGACTCGAATCGGTCTGAGTTTACCAGTTATAAGAGCATAACGACCTTGTTTATTTAATCTTTTAATTCTTACTCAATTTAGGAATTTTCCTTCTAATCTATTGTAATTCTTCTGTGGGCATCATGGCATAGTGGTAGCCCTTACGGTTTTGATGCGTCAGGTTGAGGGTTCGCGACTCGAAACGGTCTAAGGTTAGAAAGAGCATTCATTCGGGGTAGTGGTCACATTTGCCAAGACCAGAGATCTAATCAAGAAGGCACCATGCTAGCACTTAATAGAAAAATTGAGTCCTTGACTTAAAACCGATCAGTCTAATGTGGTTATATTTTTTTTTGATTTAACTAAGATGTATATTTATACCCAAAATATTTAACCACTTCATTCCTAAGTCATTATTATTAATTAAAATAATTTTTTTATATTGAAAATTAGTGTTTTAAATCTACTGGGGACCGCGGTAGCGCAATGCTTATAAACTCAACTCGGGAGATGACTGATCACTTATCATGAGGACCGAAGGGCGTTGGGGAAGGCATCCACCCCATAATGAGAATTAATAGACATAAAACGGCAAACCGAATTTCAATTCTTCTCTAGCATAAGTATTGCAAATCTGTTCGATTTCAAATATTTTGATACTTTTCCGAACGAATTCTTTATATTTCGTAGTTTTAACCTTGAAATTCTACTTGAAAACATCGCTGACAGTATTGCAATTCTTGTTTACCTCTAGTGATATAATTCTCTTAAGACTTGATGATTTTATTTTCTGCGTATTCTAAATAATTTCTAAATATAGTATATTGAGTCTTGTCCATACATTTTCTCTTGTCAGTTTGTAGTATTAAAAAATAAATTCTTAATTTTCCTGATCGGGCTAATTTTTAATCCATTCAATAAATTAATACATCATTGTTTAATAAAGAAGGACTCGTAATTTCGCTGTTTTCTCATGTTGAAATACAATTTTTCCTCAAACTTAAAAAACTTCAGTTCTTTTCTAATTTTAAAATTAATGTTTCTTAAAGAACATTTAATACAAGGGAGTTTATTTGAAAATTACTAAACAAAATGGGTTAAAAATGTTGATCCATCACGTTGAAGACTTAAGAAAAAACATATTTGATGCAACATTGTAGTCACCGTGGCTCAAGCGGTAGCGGCCGCGACTCTGAGGCGTCAGATCGAGGGTTCGCGCCTCGTCACGGTCTGAGGTTAACAAGGGCATGCACTAAGGGTAACGATTACATCTGCCAAAACAAGTCCCTCGCCAGAGGGCAACCGTCCTAGCCCTTGGTTAAAAAGGGAGTCCGTGACGTAAAACCCGAACGATATACGATGCAACATTAAAATGATCTTAACTACCATCCCAGTTCCCTGTCATTCTAAGACATCCAACTATTAATGAATTGAAAGATAAACAAAAAGTATGAAAGGGAGAATACGGTTATTAAGCTGGTGATAAACTCTGGGAGCTTAGTATGAACATGCATATTTCCTCGATTCAAGATTGAATTTACTACTAGTATGGAAATTACTTCTTTGCCTCTGTAAGTATGTATGTGTCCATGTATGTAAGTATGTATGAAAATCTATACATGCAATTATGTACGTATGTATGTGATTACCTAATTGTGATTACCTAATTGTGTTTACGGGAAAGAGCCCAAAGCTCGTATCTTCCCGTCTCCTGATCGCTTCCATTTTATACTTAGTGATACTTATCATACCTGTCCTTAAAACTATGGATTGAGATAGCATTAACTACCTCCTCGCTTAGCCAATTCCAATTATCAACTACTCTTACACTGAAAAAGTATTTCCTTACATCCTGCGAAGAAGTTTTCTTACGAAGCTTCAAACTATGACCTCTAGTTCTAGAGCCAGCCATATCAAAATATCGATCCCTATCCACTCTATCATAACCATGAAGGAATTTAAAGACTGTCACCATATCCCCCCTCACTCTTCTAGCTTCGAGTGATGGTAAGTCTAATTCCCTCAGCCTCTCATCATAACTGAGATTGCGTATTTCTGGCACCAGTTTCGTGGTATGTATGTATGTATGTATGTATGTATGTATGTATGTATGTATGTATGTATGTATGTATGTATATTAGAAGGCATGTGTGTATGTAAAATGGATTTCATAAAAACGTGTGAAATGTTTCCACTTAAACTTACAGAGAACATTTCTTTCCAATATTGGATTCCTATGATGTTCCACCTTTAAGCAAATAAGTTTCAACACTTTTGAAGATTTTAACGTTGGAAAAAAATAAGCTCCTCATTTGCATTGCTAACATAGATTATAACATTTATTTCCTGAATACAGAAAATAAAAGAGAATGATTTTCAGAGTAACTCTGCTATTCCGTAGGTGGACCGCAATTTCCTTTGCAAAAATTCGGCAAATTGCACTCTCAGTTACTATTACATCATGTGTTAATAGAAATCTTTCTATATATGTTCTGTTCCGGCTTTACGTCAAGGACTCCCTTTTCAACTAAGGGCTAGGACGGTTGCCTTCTTGCGAAGGACTTGTTTTGGCAGATGTAACCGTTACCCTGATTGCATGCCCTTGCTAACCTCAGACCGTGACGGGGCGCGAACCCTCGACCTGACGCCTCAGAGTCGCGGACGCTACCGCTTGAGCCACGGTGACTATCTATCTATCTATCTATCTATCTATCTATCTATCTATATATAATATATATATATATATATATATATATATATATATATATATATATATGTATATATATATATATATATATATATATATATATATATATATATATATATATATATATATATATATATATATATATATATATATATATATATAATATATATATATATATATATATATATATATATATATATATATATATATATATATATATATATATATATATATATATATATATATATATATATATATATATATATATATATATATATATATATAGTAAACAAGTTACTGGAATCCTTGCCCCTATACATTTCCACCTCTGTGTGTATTCCCCTCGGCTTCCATAACAGTTCAGGTAGGAACGGTTTTCATTTTGTGCTTTAGTGCAGCTATAAAATTGGAGAGAAAGAGTAATTAAAAGTTAAAAGTACTATTTAACACCAGTCATCCTCTCCTTTCTTGTAGTGTGAGTTGGGGTATTAAGCAATAAAACGACAAGAACGAGTTTCCCCTCTTTGTTGAGTAAGGGAAATCTCGAAAATCTCCTCCTCTTTTTTTCAGGTTTACGGAGACTGTTCAAGAGTACGATTTCGTAGGGGACTTGAAAACTGATATTATATATATATATATATATATATATATATATATATATATATATATATATATATATATATATATATATATATATATATATATATATATATATATATATACCAAAACCATATTCCCCCTTATAGGGGAGGTGGCTGAGTCAAAGAAAATACTATGACACTTTGGGAAAAGAAAATACAGAGGAGGGGATTACCAGTCTCCTCGCTCTGCCCCATTTAGTCGACCTTTACGACACGCAGGGAAACACGGAGGAAGTATTCCTACCCCCCTCCTAAAGGGGGAATATATATATATGTGTGTGTGTGTGTGTGTGTGTGTGTGTGTGTGTTGTGTGTGTGTGTGTGTGTGTGTGTGTGTGTCTGTGTGTGTGTGTTTACCGATTATGCTGAGGGAGAAAAATTGTATTCATGAAATAACTACACGATAGAAAGGCCAGATACATATGATATCATCCTAATGCTCCAAAGTTCGTTTTCCCAATGTCTCGTAGAGGGAAGTTTTGACATAGGAGGAGGAGCCTGGCGTGCTCGAATAAAGCCACGTGGTCTCGGTCCCTCTGCCACCGCTTTGGCCGCATTGCTAACTTTAGCAGGAGATGACGTCATATATATAATACATACATTATTTCCAAGTGCTATTATGAAAGTAAGAGACTCTGGACGTCACCCAACTCCATATAAAATCCACTGCTCTGTGCTATAAATATTCTATCCATTGTAAGCTGGTTCACGAGAGAGAGAGAGAGAGAGAGAGAGAGAGAGAGAGAGAGAGAGAGAGAGAGAGAGAGGGAGAGAGAGAGAGAGAGAGAGAGAGAGAGAGAGAGAGAGAGAGAGAGAGAGAGAGAGAGAAACGTGGTCTACCCTCACAGGCCTATAGTATTCATTGATAACACATACACTCAGTGCAAAATATCATTCCCCACATAGAAGGAACTCTTGTAATAGATATGTGATATTGCTAGGGGAAACTATTTGTACTAGTGGTTAAAGGCCTTCAATTACAGGAATAAATGTTATTTTCTGAAGATAAAGTTAACTTCCCCTTACGCCCTAAAGGTACACACTTTCGTAAAATATGAGAGCTCTTCTGGACAAGGGTTCCTTTCCTTCTGCAAATGACAATACATTTTTAAAACTGAGTATTATGTGCCTTCTATTTTATGCATTTTTTATACAACAAGTAAGGCAGTGTGCGAATACTCTAGAAAAGCATACATAATGTCGGAAGTGGAAAAATCACAAATTATATTGGTACTTGTTCTTAATGCCATTAAATATTGCTTCATTTTTTTTTACTTCAGTTCATCTTAATTTTTCTTGTCATCGAACCGATAAATAAATGTGTTATAGAGAGACTGATCAGCGTGTACCATCACCCGTCCAGGTTCAGTCAGGAATCGTCTTAAAATACCTAAAAATACCCCTCAGGATGCGTCCTGACCATATCTTTAAAAACACGACCTCGTTCTTATAATAACTTACCAAAGGGCACTTCGCACTACTATTCAGTCCACAGCAACTGAATGTAAATTGACCATATAGACAAATTAATTAGGTCTTCCGAAAGTCTTCAACAAATCTTTACTGCAGTCGTAAGTAGTAAGTAGTAGTAGTAGTAGTAGTAGTAGTAGTAGTAGTAGTAGTAGTAGTAGTAGTAGTAGTAGTAGTAGTAGTAGTAGTAGTAGTAGTAGTAGTAGTAGTAGTAACTTTTATATAAGGTACGAATATAGATATGAACTTGAAGTTCTAAAGTGTCACTTATGCCTATTAAATACTGAATGATTAAGTATGAAGGGTGACAATTCAAAACACTTTATTTTGTAACAGAGGAATCCCTCCTCCCCATTTACGAAGACCTTTTAGATGAAGAAACCAAACACTGCAGTCTCTTAACAATGGTACCAATTAGTAAACATGAGTAAGTAAAATGAAAAATTCAAACAAAAGAAATCAAGAAGGATATTTGTTTAGTACCCTCCACTCCAATTAATGTGGTGAAACATAATGGCGAAGTACTCTTTTATCTTTTGTTTACTTGAGGAACACATAGTATTATCTTTCAGTTCCTTGAGGGTGTAAGATTAAGAGGAAGATATGAAAGAATATTGCGGCTGTTGTAAACTGAGTAACTAAACAAGAAAGAAAGTAATGATTAAAAGAAATTTATGGAAGGTGTTTTTAAATAATTTTATGAAAATATATGATAGAGAAGGTGATTATCTTTCAGTTCCCTGAGGGTGTAAGATTGAGAGGAAGATGTGAAAGAATATTGTGGTTGTTGTAAACTGAGTAACTAAACAAGAAAAAAAAGTAATGATTAAAAGATATTTATGGAAGGTGTTTCTAAATACTTTTATGAAAATATATGATAGAGAAAGTGATCTCGTTTTAGCGTACAAACCAACACAGTATGACTCACCGAAAAGCTTTAACCCACTGGATTATAAGTAATATTTTACTATAGCACAAACTGGTGTTGAAGTGTTTGTGAGAATACTTGCACATATAAAACCGCAAAGCATGACGTGCCTCAACACTTAAAAAAAAAAAATTATAAGTCCATAAGATACACGAAAGTTTCTGTCTGTCAGCATAACATCCAAAAATTCTGACACGGGCAAATTTAGGAATAAACAAAAATATTTATTTTAAATTTCCCTAAAGTGCTGAGAGATCATATCAAAATCTCTCCCATTTATCAGACGCCATATTTAATATAAGTAATCAGGACATACACAAATATAATGTGCTAATTCTTTAAGCCACTGATATACTGCGACAGTTAGATCTAAGCGAATGTTAATCCCACCCCTCATACATTAGTCATAAACCTTTTTTTTTCTCATCTTCACCTGCAGTTATTTACTGTGGATATTTCATTGCACTCAGTTTCTCCAAGCAATTCTCTATTTCACACACACACCCACACACACACACACACACACACACACACACACACATTATTCATTTTTCATACACACACATCAGTTACACAATCTCCTACGACAGTCATACACAAAGAAGAAGTTCCGGTTTTACGTCACGGACTCCCTTTTCTACCAAGGACTAGGACAGCTGCCTTCTTGCGAAGACTTGTTTTGGTAGATGCAATCGTTACCCTGAGTGCATGCCCTTACTAACCTCAGACCGTGACGGGGCGCGAACCCTCGACCTGACGCCTCAGAGTCGCGGACGCTACCGCTTGAGCAAAATATGAAGCTGTCGATGTCTTGACCACAGAATGACACTTCTTAGTAACAAAGTAGAATGCGACAATCTTATTTCGCCCCTTTGGTAATCTGATTGGCAAGGGGCAGTCGTTATGACAATCAAATTTAAACTCTAATTCTCAAAATTCTTAGACGGAATTTCTGTAAACCACAATTTAACTTTATAGATTCACGTACCAAAAACCACTACCACGAATTGCTTTCTCTTCCAGATTTTACACATTACTGCAACCAGTGGATAATTTTCTTTACAATGGTGTGTTTTTGGTCAGGTTTATCAGAATTCAAGGGGAAAAATATTGCAAGGGAGGTAAAACATGTGCCGCTAAAAATTGTGAAGTTGTGGAGGATATTTTCAAAAGCATGGAAACTGAATCAAAATAAGAGTCTAGACTTATAATTAAAAAAATCGAAATAAGATTCTGGACTTCATATTAAAAAAAACTGAGAAAAAACATTATTTGTTCTAAGTCCAATTATCTTCTCAAAAACGAAAGTCCAATATAGCAATATAAAAAAAATATATAGAATACATTATTTGTTCTAAGTCCAATTATCTTCTCAAAATAGAAAGTCCAATATCGTATTATAAAATAATAATAAAAAAAATTGTAATGAATAATCCGGACACAATGCAAATAAGAGTAAAGTAACTTAGAGAAGTATTCCAAAGAGAAAAATCATTATTAATTACTATATTAAAAGGTTTTTTTTCTGTAAATTATGGGAAAGGCCTTTGATTGTCAAATTTATGACATTGTCTCAAAGAGATCTGACCTTATTTCACATTCAAAGTACTGTACATATTTGAGAATGTGTAAAAAAAAAAAACCTGACAGGAAATTAAGGCCTGAGAAAATACTGTGCAGTATTTTTTAAAGAAAGAGAAAGAATTTTAACATTATGTTAATGAATTTCCAACTTCATTGTTATTATACGTGGTTGATATAGATTCTAAAACATCGGGCATTTCCATGATTAGTATTGACTCACTATGATGGATATAGCGATGGGTATATATCGCGTATATGAAATTATAATTTAATATTCCATAAGGTGAATATGCAGCAGGGAAGAGCTCATGCCACATCCATCACCTTGAGCCCTGATCACGGCTGCTGATTCAGAGATAAGTTTAATTACAGATCATGCCTGGAACCCTCCCAGGGGGTCACGAGTTCAATTTCCAAGGTGATTAGTACATTTCCACTTTAATAGAGCAACTTGGTGGAAAAGAGGAAAAGGACAGTGGAGTTCTTCGCATTGTAAATGTTTTTTTGTTTGTTCCGGTTTTACGTCACGGACTCCCTTTTCTACCAAGGGCTAGGACGCTTGCCTTCTTGCTACTCCATTAAAACTCAGAAAATTCCATAAGAACGCCATTATAAGTGCTAAGTGATATTAAAAAAGAAAAAATTGAAGAATTGCATGCCATGAAAATTACTTTTAAGTTCCAGTTTTACGTCACGGATTCCCTTTTCAACCAAGGGCTAGGACGGTTGCCTTCTTGCGAAGGACTTGTTTTGGCAAATGTAATCGTTACCCTGAGTGCATGCTCTTGCTAACCTCAGAACGTGTCGGGGAGCGAACCCTCGACCTGATGCCTCAAAGTTGCGGACGATACCGCTTGAGTCACGGTGACTACTACGAAAATTACTTTTAAGTATACCAATATTATTATTTCAATCCGTTACTTGCTGTTCTCCTGCCATAAAAATACGATATTCACTAATATTGTTGTGCGGTAGCGTCCGCGACTTTGAGGCGTCAGGTCGAGGGTACGCACCCTGTCACGGTCTGAGGTTAGCAAGGGTATGCACTCAGGGCAACGATTACATCTGCCAGAACAAGTCCTTTGCAAGAAGGTAACCGTCCTAGCCCTTGGTAGAAAAGGGAGTCCGTGACGTAAAACCGGAACTAATATTGTTGCCTAAAATCACGTTCTGTTGCATTGCAAATGAACGTGATCATATCCTTTGTAGAGTATAGCTATAACCTCATGTGGTACCTCCAGTCACCTCGCAAGATTCAGTGAATGAATTATTAAATGAACAGTTGCTTCACAAGCTATAGCTTCCTTAAAGTTAAAAATAACCATCTCGTAACTCTAAACTGTAGAACATGATCGATTAAAAATACTCTCTCTCTCTCTCTCTCTCTCTCTCTCTCTCTCTCTCTCTCTCTCTCTCTCTCTCTCTCTCTCTCTCTCTCTCTCTCTCTCTCTCTCTCTCTCTCTCTCATATACACAGCTACAAATACATCTCTCTCTCTCTCTCTCTCTCTCTCTCTCTCTCTCTCTCTCTCTCTCTCTCTCTCTCTCTCTCTCTCTCTCTCTCTCTCTCTCTCATATACACAGGCACAAATACAATCTCAGTTACACCATATTCAATTATAAGTGTCTCAAAGGAAAGGGAACTTCTGATAACTGTCTCCAGGGTTTGACCAATAATAAATTATTATGTTATAAGACCAACTTTCTGCCAAACCAATTACAAACTTTTTCCAACTTCACTGACCAATTATTGAATGACTGTTATATGGCATCTCTGTTTCTGGTGGTAATGTGCTGTATTTGATGTGACATAATGAACTAAATGAGAGCCCAAAGACTACCATAACTCTTGGTTTGAAGTAGATATTAAAGAGTAAGAGTATAGTATTTATCACATTTGGTCAGAAATATTAATAATTAAAGCAGGAGCTAATAATGGCCTCGATTCCAGAGTTAACAAACCCGCGATCCAGACACCCCGTCGGATGCTACAAAGGGAATCCAGTCATAGTTTCCCATCCACACTCTCTCATGGATCAGTTGTCGGACTGATCCCATTTACTGGCTGTAAAGCCTACCTGGAAGTGGAAAAAAACACAAACGCACGCAAGCCAATACAAAAAAGATTCGACCTTGAAGCTTCCAAGGACCATAAATATCAACGTGAGAGCTTCTACCACTGAACCACTTTTTCAAGTGTTATTGTTGAGTCTGATCCCATTTACTGGCTGTGAAGCCTACCTGGAAGTGAAAAAAAAAACACACAAACACAAACGCAAGCAAGCCAATACAAAGATTCGACCCTGAAGCTTCCTAGGACCATAAATATCAACGTGAGAGCTTCTACCACTGAACCACATTTTCAAGTGTTATACTTGAGTCCTCATGCTGGATTGTGAGTGAGTATATTGTTTACCAGCATTAACTATTTGTTTTAGATTCTCCACCCACGGATGGGTGGAACGGGTCATGGAGGACCCATAGGGCGGTCGCCAGCTGGCACAGGCCCCAGCCCCCCACTGTGGTGCTCAGTCACACCAGTAACCTCCCCAGTAAACAGCTTAAACTCTCTTGTCTGGACGAGGCGCAATCCGTCGACCTCACGAATGCGAGGCCAGCGCGTTACAACTGTACTAGCCAGGAGGCTCAAGCATTAACTACCTGTTAAAATCAAGAGCTGTAGTTCAATTTTCACTCACCACTTTCATATATATCAGAAGACTCACTGAAATAAGTGTTTCAAGTTTCTCCTGACGAGTGTCAATGGGATTTTCAATTCAAATTCAACTTTTACTATATTTTTTACCATGTCTATTAAGACTTAGGGGTTCAGGTAACACCTTGTCTCTTCCATGTAGCTAGAAATATTGTTTGCTTTGAAGTATTTACTAACAGCTATAGAACTAACCTATATCTGGAGCTATTTCCAAGTTTATAAGGAGTACAACCATTTTAAACACTAGTTTTTGAATATGGCTATACAGATGTTAAGAACCTAAGAGAATATGTTCCTAATAAATAACTTGAAATCCATTTACCGTTTATGGAGAGGTTTAACCGACAAAAATTCCATAATAACAAACTTACAGTAATATTATGATGTCATTCTCACATCTCTAAAGTTAAGACTGCTTCAATATACGCTAAGACTTAAGAATATACATTGCATTTTTAGTGAATCCATACAATGGTTATTTTCACCAGCCAACTCTTTCCCTTTGTACTGCTGACAGCTACGAAAATGAGCAACAAAAGTGGTCGGAATAACTTTCTCTTTTCCAATTGCACTAGCAATATATTGAGAGCTGCATAAAAATAAAAACAGAATGTGAGGACCATGAACTCTTTTGGGATTTTGTGAGTTACTATTTCTATTTTTTTATTTGTGCTATAACCTACACAGATGGAAAATAAAACAAAATAGGCATTTTTTTTTTAGTGACATCTGGAAGGGCAGAGAAAACTGCCTCATCAGGCCCGGGCACCAAATATACATATGCCACATATATGCCAGCATTAGTCTATATATTATTTTCTATGTTCGGTCTACATGCATGGGATGAGAAAATGAGAAAGAGCTGCCGTTACTTTGCAGATATGTAAGTAATGGCTATGTAACTTATGTAACAAGATCGTAATAGCTACTTCTTCTTCTTCTTTTCCTATATTTGCTTTTCGTTCTTATATTATTCTTTTTTATTGTCATTCCTCCATGTTTAGGGGTAATGATATCAAATGGAATATTTTCATCAATCTGACACAGAAGATTTGACTGATATATGTCGATATACACAGACAATTAGGGTGTGTCACCTGCCAAAACAAGTCCTTCGCAAGAAGGCAACCGTCCTAGCCCTTGGTAGAAAAGGGAGTCCGTGACGTAAAACCGGAAACACTGACAATGAGGACAAATATCAAGTGCTTGCAATATCCAGTTTTGATAAACTTAAAAATGCAATAAAAAATAAGAGAAAATATTCGAAATTCATTAAAGCCCTCTGAACAATGATCAAAGGACGAATAGAGTAAATAATAAAAAAAATATTCTTCAGTAGTGATAATGAACCTATTTAATTAGAGATAAAAAACGTTCATTTCTCTCTTATCGATACCCGAAATTATAAAAATACTGTTCCACAATCGACTCTATACATCTAAAGAGCTAAACGGACGATCAATATTACTGACAGTATTTCCTGTACGGTCATTATTACTGTCGGAGTGTCCATCATATGGACGTAGTAGTTCACACCAATAGTGTCAGTATTTCTACTGACAGTAATAATGATCGTCTGTACCCACCTTAAGGGTGTACTCAATCAATTTTCTTAGCTGAGAGGAACCATAACACCAAGGACTCTATAAGTCAATAATTTTTATCCCCAACTTCCTAGTGTAAACTTGTGCCAGCGACTACCAACTGGAATTGAATATTGAACCACTAAGGGCAGAGGTCAAGAAACTATATTCACTGCGGTATTGGAATAAACACCTTAATTTCCTGGATCCAAAACAACCTCCTATCTAGCTGCACGGATTTTTAGCAAAAATCCAGATTCCGTGAAATCGGTGATATGTGCCGAGCACGGAAGTCATGCAACTAACCACGGGTATATCAAGGTATTATTACGTGCGACATGCGGCAGAAGCAATGCACTTTGATTAGATCCTAGGACACAAGAGAACCAGTTAAGTTGATTAGTACCTACATCCAAAATTAAAATGTAAGGAAAATTTGTCATACATTTTAATGCATGTATAGAATAATATAATTTTTAGAGTTGCGAAATTCGTTTGAGGATTAAGTTATTTTTTTTTATTTATGTTATAATTTGTAGTAAGACATATCATAGTGCATAAAGAGTATAGTCAGTTTTGGCATATGGATATGAATTTAATTTATCATTAGTTATGAAATATAATTAATGATGAATGAGTTTATAATTGTGTCATTAATTGGATTTTTATTCATTTTTTTAACTACTTATTATGAAGAGTTTTATATTCATTGGTATATTTCGCAATCATTTGTCTTCACACTGTAATTACTGAATAAAAAATATATATATTATTATAAGTTAAATATGTAAATATATAAAGATGTGTATTGTGTATATTGTTGATGATATTATCGTTCCAGCGTTTATATTCATATTTATCCATTAACAAATTCTCAAAAATAACCCTTAATAATAGTAATAATAATAATAATAATAATAATAATAATAATAATAATAATAATAATAATAATAATAATAATAATAATAATAATAATAATAATAATACAGTTACTTAAACAAAATCTAAAAAAAGAAGAAGTCATCTTTAACTTTCCACTGGAAAAAAAATATTCGACATCGCGGTACACCTTCCATTGAGAAAATGTCTTTACATTGTGAATGTGACTGAAGTTGTCTACAGCTATATGAATTATCATACTTGTATTGTTCGTGAGATTTAAGTATCAATATTCTGAGTCACGAATAAAAAGAAAACTCGAGTTACGAACTTTGCTATATATAGGACAAGGAAAAGACACAAATAACCGGGATTAAATTGGTGAATTTTTCCAAGTATAGTTTGTCCCAAATGAGCTAAGAAAAGTATATACAGGACAGGGAAGACACAAATAACCGGGATTAAATTGGTGAATTTTTCCAAGTATAGTTTGTCCCAAATGAGCTAAGAAAAGTATATACAGGACAGGGAAGACACAAATAACCGGGATTAAATTGGTGAATTTTTCCAAGTATAGTTTGTCCCAAATGAGCTAAGAAAAGTATATACAGGACAGGGAAGACACAAATAACCGGGATTAAATTGGTGAATTTTTCCAAGTATAGTTTGTCCCAAATGAGCTAAGAAAAGTATATACAGGACAGGGAAGACACAAATAACCGGGATTAAATTGGTGAATTTTTCCAAGTATTGTTTGTCCCTAATGAGCTAAGAGGAGTGGTTGAAGAGGAGTGGTTGGAGGATGTGTGGATCGTAGAGAATGCTTGCTTCTTAGCTCGGCCTACCCCCTTACAAGAAGGATGAGGCCATGTATATGTATATACTGATTACTAGAGGATTTCACTTCTACCGCAATTCATTAATTTTTTAATCTTAATCTTAATTTATCTCTTCTTATTCCCATAAGAAGAGACTAACTAGACATATGACGTACACAGACATGAAAACTAATCATACTTGATCATCTATCTACCTTGGCTGTTTCCCCCTTTAATTGGGGGGTAGTCGACATCAAAAAGAGAAAACAATAAGGGGATTACTTTGCTCTATGGGCAATGACGAGGGAGCTAGCGACCGTTCAGATGGCACTGCTGGAGTGCCACAGCCCATCCTCCCAGCTCTTCCATAACCTGTGCCGCTTCACAACTGCCAACTCTCCTACTGACCCTACCACATATCATATCTGTATCAAATTATCAATGACAGGTGACATAAGACCAACACTTCAAATCGAGCTAAATTGGATGACATTAACCCAAATTAAGCTATGACTCCACCGAGTTTATTTACGATCCCATAGAGTATTTTTACGAGGAAGTCCCAGAACAACTGTGAAACTGCATAGAAAAACAAAACGTTCATCTGTTTACAACGTTTTATAGGAGACACGACCTTTAAAACGTTTAAATGAGACACGGCCTCTACTGACAAACGTTACAATATGTATTGTAGTAGATTATCATTGCTAACTTTAGAAATTGCATTAAAATTTATTTCTAGTTCTAGCAGGCCACCTCCATGTCGACCGTATTTCAGAAATTATGATACATAAAAAAGGGCCGATGCAAAAACAATAGGAAAATATGAGAGAATGAAAATAAAGTAGCATGGAAGATGTAGAGTCTATCTAAAAATGATGGCGCCATGGGAACAAGGGGGTTGTAACCTTTTCTGGCCTAAGCCTTGACAGTAATGGTTACATATAGCCCTCTATTCTCTCTTCCAAAAGAGATGTAGGAGTGTTTATCAATTTTCAATGGAGTTATATCTCTTGGGTGCCTTTCCCCATCTTATATCTATTATTCGATGGCCAAAGGCAAGAGCTACACAAAGGTAAGTTCACTGTCTGGTGTATTACATATCTCTCTCGAATTCTATTTCACTATTTCTGGATTTGTTAAGCTTATTTACACACAGAGCTCAGGACTTAAACCTTGCAATGTGGTATCTGTTCGACGGATTTAGGGATTAACTACAATGTAAATTCAATGTATAATGCACCACAAACATACATTATATAAACTTTATTTCCATTTCATTACAATGGGTATTCGTCAGCCAGGGCAAGCCCCAACCCCCCACTGTGATGTCCAACCACAGCAGTTCCTGCCAGTAAACAGCTTAAACTCTCGGTCTTGGACGGGGACCGATCTTTCGACCTCGTGAATGCGAAGCCAGCGCGTTATCACTGTACTAGCCAGCAGGCTAGTACAGCGGATACTAATCTCTCTCGCATCTCTTGTTCATGGTGTTGATTCATATATAAATGTAAAAAGCCCAGAATTTACACCTTTTCTTATAATTATTAGTATCATCATTATTTTTATTACTATATATATATATATATATATATATATATATATATATATATATATATATATATATATATATATATATATATATATATATATATATATATATATATATACTCCTAATTTTACTCTCTGTGGAAGTGACATGTGCATGGAGTTTAAAATTCAAAAGTTCAGGATTTGAACCCAGAGCTTGATTAATGGCATATTTCATTAATACTTATACATGGAAATACTGTGTTTGAGCAGAGAGCCTGCAACTATCACGAAAGAGCTGAAGGAGCTTTTTTTTTTTTTAAACGCAGAAGCTATACATTCTCTACTCCTTTATAACCTGTCTTACGAAAGAATAGAAATTCATGGAACTTAGGCATTTATATACTCCCTGTATACTTTCAATCTTAAGTGCCCAGTTACGACAGGTAAGGAATACAAGGGTAGCATTTCCTGTCCTTATGTTAAAGAATCTGTGGAAAATCCAGAAGTGCTCTTGTATATAGAAGAGAGAGCTGAGTATGGGACATTAACTGCTAAACATCTTAAAACATTATAAACATAAACAAATACTTGTTGGAATTCCAGCGTTGCATTCCTCGCGTGTTGTAGGGAGCGACTAAAGGAGATATGCCCTAATATGGGAGATAGATTTGTAGGTGTGTACCCCATAAGTGCAGTAGAAGATAAGCCAATTAATCTTTATATATCTAATGATTGCAGAGATAGGATTACCACTCTTGTATCCAGCAGGGGTGATATGATGTAACTAATTGGATATCCCAAGCGTGAGGGATTTTTTTTTCTCTGCAAGCACTATGTGTATTAGATTAACTGTTGAAAAAAGAGACGAGGTTGAATGGGTATGAAAAACCCTACTACCTTGGTTCTTTTGGTACAATTGTGTCAACTCGCCTGACTGCAAAGGGATACGCGTTATTTATATATATATATATATATATATATATATATATATATATATATATATATATATATATATATATATATAATATATATATATATATATTATATATATATATATATATATATATATATATATATATATATATATATATATATATATATTTATATATATATATATATATAATATATATATATATATATATATATATATATATATATATATATATATATATATATGGGTGTGGGTGCAAGACAGGTGGAAATATAAATTATTAAAAGAAAAAAAAAGAAATTCAAGGTCAGAAAGCGTATCACTAAAATTTATTTCTCTCTCTTTCTCCCTTGAGTAAAGGGCGAAAGGTGATTTAAATTTCCGCTTCACTGCCTTACTTTTCGCTGACAGGTGAAACAGGGGACACATAATCTACCTGGCAGCCAATTAAGACAGCAATTACTCACGTGTCTCTTGCCTCGCTTTATGCTTCCAGACGATAGGCGAGTCAACATTTAGGAGTGTGTGTGTATGTGTGTGTGTGTGTGTGTGTGTGTGTGTGTGTGAGAGAGAGAGAGAGAGAGAGAGAGAGAGAGAGAGAGAGAGAGAGAGAGAGAGAGAGAGAGAGAGAGAGAGAGAGAGAGAGAGAGAGAGAGAGAGAGAGAGAGAGAGAGAGAGAGAGAGAGAGAGCCTACCATCACCCAGAATGATTTTCTGAATTTCGCACGTATAATATTAACTTATTTGGAGAGAACATCCCTGATCAGTAATACAGTATTTCTTACTTAAACCTGCACAAAAGATCGACATACGCAACACTCACGCAAAACTAGCTGAAAACCTTTACTTTTACTAATAAAATATTACATCTTATCTGGAACATAACTGTATTTTATAATTTTTTTTAATGATTGTGACACCAGGACGGGCCAAAAAATAATAAAATAAAACAGCCCTCATCGGGCCTGGGCACGAAGAATATATAACGACAACAGGAATAGAGAGCACAAATTATTTCAGCAGCTTACTTACAATATATATCTATACAACCAACAAGATATGAAATTCAACACTTACAACAACAATTCCTTGTCTCTAATTGAATGCCCTATGATATTTTCCTTAGATATGATTCATCGCTTGAAAGGTGAGGTATAGATGATGTATGCAAGTCAGTTCCAAATTCTGATAAAATATTGTTTTACTAAACTCAAACTAATATCAAAGAGAGCCATGACGTCTTACCGTACTCAACAAAATTAGACAAAACCTGCTGTACAAAACAATTTCGATAGAAAACAAAAGCAAGAAAGACATATCGACCACACATCTACAATTTGCTGCTATGTCTGGTTTAGAATTAAGGTCTGATAACTGGAGGACCAGGTTTTTAGCTTAACCAGCCTACTCTTCTTTTAAATTCTCATCTACTGTTTTCAAGAGTAGGGACAAAATATTCTTGCCCTTTTCAGAAATCAACATGCTACTTTCTAAGCCATTAAACCTACTGTGTGCTTTTCTCACTTTTCTCACCATACGCCTGAGTAGATAGTTCTTTATCTGTCAGTCGGCTGACCATGTTTGGCCAGCAATGCGTTGCTTGAGCAAAGAGGTTTCCTTCCAGTGTCTTGCTAGGACTATCCTGGAAACCTTCCCCATTTATCAGGGCTTGGGACCGTCACTAAGCTTAGCTGCCTGCTTAACCCAAAGGCTGGAAATAAAAGCTAGTACAACAGATGTCAAAAAAAAAAAAATTCTTCGAAGTGATTACAATAAGAGTAGCAATTATTATTTGATATCTTAACTAAAACTCCTAATACTGAAAGTTATTTTCATTTTCTCTCACGTGTTACTTAAAGCCCATATTGTGTAATTGGAATTTTCTTTTATTATATTAGCAACATTTCAGCATACCTTTCTCTGTTAGAACTTGAAAAGTACTGCTCATAATTTCATCTAATTTCATTAAAAATTATTGAATAATCCTTATCAGCCTTCAGATCTACCATTGCATTATTTCAACAAATATTTTCTCCAAAGCTTCATAATATATAATCAGCACAGCGATGTCTCTCTCTCACAGTGATTAATAATCGATCTTTATTTTTATACATACATACATATACCTTGGCTGTTTCCCCCTTAAATTGGGGGGTAGCCGACATCAAAAAAGGAAAACAGTTTTTATAGGAATTATAATTTTTTTTCTAACATAAAAGTTATTTACGCATAATCCTATCCATCTATATTTGCTATCTAGCTAGTCAGAAAGTCTTAGTTAACTCCTTTCTGTTTTCCTGAAGCTTTCTTAAATATAACACACAAAATAAAAAAGGTAAGTCTTTTTCACCTTTAGCTCTTCATCTGTTCCCAAATTTTCTGCTATATTAATATTCTAATTTTAACAGAATCTTTTATATATCTTATTTAAACTGTCATCGAAGTCTATAATATCTTGGTATAAATCACTATACAGGGTTTTTCAATGAATTTCTAACGCTGGAAGTTTGTTTCTACAATCAGTTCCATAATCTTTTTTTACATCATTTCTAAGAATATTCATGGAACAGTGTAACTCAATTTTCCATTATCTCCAGTCTCTACTTCATAATTCCGATTTGATTTATAACTATGACAATCCAATTCTCAAAATTAGTTTCATGAAAATTACATAAAAGAGAGATTCCTAGCACTCCTTCTTCACTCAGGATCGATGTATAATCAATCTTATCTTATGATTTATGCTGCATTAAGATGGAATATACCAAGGTTCATTGACTATATACATAAAAGGATTCTCCAATCATATAAGAAATCAGTACTTTTACGAACCACGCCATTACTAGAGAACGCATAAGAAGTTCGACCAGATGTCAAGCATTATGTATCACAAACAGGTATAATATATCGTTCTTAACTTGCTGTTACTCAAAATGTTACTTCTGTAGCCAGAGATCAAATATTTACTCATATTAACAATCTGCAATATAAAATTCCTGTGCACCAGCTGAAGTCACAGTCTAGGTGTATCTAGTGTCCAATCTAAAATCAACCAAGAGGAACCAACCAATCTTAGACCTTCTCAGGCACCTGATTGCATTAATAATTAGTAGAAATTTTCAAAACTCTATTTTGCATCGTTTCCTCTATTTTCATTTTTCCAATAAGAGGCTTAAAACAATATATAACTAGGTATTGCTTTTAATAACTTATATTTATATACAAATATAACAAATACTCAGGCTCTTGACATTTAACTTAAAGCATCATTTGGCATAAGTTATCTATGACTATATAAAAAAACGACAGCACCATGCTAAACCATCGCGATATATAATGACTTAACCATTCCAAAAGGATATCAGCATGAATAAGAACATTTCTTCGGGAGCAGATCTGGTTTAAACATCCCAAATTAATACAGGCAAAGTGGTTTCCTATAACAATAGAAAACTTATCTTTACTATGCCATCTTATTTGGTGCAAATAACAGAGATTGTTTCTCATCTAATATTGCATGCTGACTGTATGTATTTTAAGAACTAACACATACATACATATGAGGCGTAGATTGATACTGCAGATTATTACTTTAATGATGATCACCATACATGATCATAATTAATACACTATATTTAAGAAATATCTACTTAGTGAGAATAACACTTCACCACTGCATTCTCACTTGATACATTCATCAGCTAAATAAATGAAAATTTATTCACTGATAAATTTTCCATATTTCTAAACAGATCATTTTCAATTTGTCGTTTTTCTAAAGTATAGCGTTCCATATCATTTATCATTTCTAGTTATGAAAATATTTCCATTATAATAATTAAAAAAATGTTGCATATATAACTAAAGTTATATTTTCTAATTTAAGTGACATATGACTGACTTAGGACACAACTAATATCTTGTGTCCTTCGAATTTTCTCTTTTGAGTTTTCGAATATTTATATGAAGAGTACTTGGAATATCTCACAGCTTCAACAGTGGTGTGCACTAGCTGTGAAAGTATTTTCAGCAATATATGACCTTTAAACATGCTTTCAAGTTTCCGGTAACTTGAACTGGATTTTCCAGGAAACAAATAATGAAAAAAAAAATCTTTCCAACAATTTGGCCCGATTTTTTAAACAGTATAAACCTAGGATACCATATTGTTAGTTAGCTAGACACACACAAATAGTTTCATAAACGCATCCGACGCGGTTCTGTGCATGGCTAGGATTCCGCAATGGATCCTAGCCATACACAGAACCGCGTCAGATGCGTTTATGAAATCCATTTGTGTATGTCTAGCTAACTAACAATATGGCATCCTAGGTTTACTGTTTAAGAAATCGGGACTTTGGGTGCAAAATTTAGCTCCATTTTGAAACGATCAAATGTGAGTATTTTAACTACAAATTAGCGTATAGTCTGCTCAACTATCTAGTAATTACACCTGTATTATGTGCTAAAATTTTCTGAGCTCTTTAGCAAATTGCTAATTAAATTTCAATATTATATGCAAAGATAACCTCTTGAGTATTTTAAAAACTCTTGCAACTTCACTTGCACTTCAGACAAACTGTGTGTATAATCATTAATAAATAAATGTTGGAGTTATCTATTTCCTAGCCATATTCAACTACATAAAGTGGTAATTTTAACTGAATATTATCAAGAATATGTATCTCTTGCATTCTCTACAGCTTCCGGGAACATTTTTCAGAGTTACATAAATAATGCATTTGAATATTACCAGTGTTTTGTTCTAATGGTATATGAATATTAAACAAATAATTTTATGAAAACTGTGGATTTTCGGTTGGGTTATCTGTAGTAGAGACTAATTTCGGTTAGTTTAACTGTAGTAGAGTCTAAGTGTTTAGCAGAAAAACATTAAAAGACTCTTTTTTATTTGGAGACAAACTACTAAACTTTAAATTAAATCTTATCTTCAAATATGCTATAGTGAGATGATTAATTCCCATTAAAGTTAAAATGCATTTGGTTTGGTTCTGAATATACTACCCTTGATGTGGGAGCAAACAGATTGATATTTACCAGAAAACTAGACAACTAGTAGCTTTTCTATAGCAAGTGCGATATGGCAGAGCAAAAAAAATAGTTTTATTCTCAATAATGTAATTAAATACAGCTTCTGACTTATACCATAAATACCCACATTGTGAAAGTAACAAATAAGATTATATATATATATATATATATATATATATATATATATATATATATATATATATATATATATATATATATATATATATATATATTGGAAACTTAGTCCAGAAAACTTGACGGCTCCGCTTGGCATTATAAAAAAAGTACAAGAAAAGTATGGCACCTGTTTGGGCTATATTTTTGTGACTAGTGAGTATGGGTTGCACGTTTCCAAACATGTTGCACAATAACCTGATCTTCAAGTGTACCAGTTAAGAATATCTAAAAAGGATAGCGAATATACATAGCATTTCATGTTTAATACATAAATATAAGAATAACATAAATGCATTTACTATTCAATATATACAACTCTGTTAACGAGGAAAATCTATATATCTCGCAGCCACATTGACACATACATAATATATTAAAATATGACACAAGCAACAGAATATCTCTTTCACTCATGAATATATTTATAAAATTACTCTATAAATCTTAAAATAATTCAGCGATCATATAACATGTCGATAGTTCTTGGGAAATATTTTACAATGGTGTTTCAGTCTGGTATGATTGGGTATCTGGGTCTCCAGCTTCACGTAGCGTCCTACCAATAGGATTTCGAGCTCCTGCTGTTCCTTCAGGTCCAAGAAATGAGGAGGTGGGCCGTTGAGACCGCGCGTTGTCTTCGTCATAAACATCTTTGTACGTGTCACTGAAGCCGTCGACAAAACTACGCCCATCGCTGAACACGCGTCCATCACATACGCCATTGGCTTTGTTGGATAAGGATGACTCTAAAGGTGCACTTATGTGTAAAGGTGGCCTTACACAGTCACCTCTGGCCCAGTAGTCAGTTCGTTGTCGTTCACTGTCATTCCTCTTCTGCAAACATAGCCAAACTATAGACATTCAAAATACTTAGGACAATATTAATCAGTATACTGTAGGTACCAAAAAAGGGAGCATTTGTGGACTTGGATACAGCCTTCAGAAAACTTTGATAACAGCAAACAGAGCAAGGTGAATTTGACATTCAAAATACTTAGGACAATATTAATCAGTACACTGTAGGTACCACAAAAGGGAGCATTTGTGGACTTGGATACAGCCTTCGGAAGACTTTGATAACCGCAAACAAAGCAGGGTGAATTTGACATTCAAAATACTTATGACAATATTAATCAGTATACTGTAGGTACCACAAAAGGGAGCATTTGTGGACTTGGATACAGCCTTCTGAAAACTTTGATAACCGCAAACAGAGCAGGGTGAATTTGACATTCAAAATACTTAGGCCAATATTAATCAGTATACTGTAGGTACCACAAAAGGGAGCATTTGTGGACTTGGATACAGCCTTCAGAAAACTTTGATAACCGCAAACAGAGCAGGATGAATTTGATTGCGTTGCATGCTTAAGAGGCTAAATTTCCACGGAGGTATAAAAGGAGAGACAGATGAACGCATGCAAGAACTGTTGAAATCTGAAAGGTTTTTCATAACTCCTCTTTCAGATTTCAGGAGAGTAAAACCTATGAAAGACTGCTGGGAAACCGGCGAAGAAGAGTTCCAAAAGAATGATGATGCAAGAGATATATTAGCAAAGAAAAGTAGCAAATGATGTAGCAGAAATGGAAATGTTTTAGTGGTAAGTGCTAAACCACAAAGCTGCACACAATAAGGAACAAAGGAATAATAAATATCCAACTGCTTAGGAGTTTGATAGTTTAGACATATGGTGAGAATGGTGAATATTAGAGCCTCCAGTAAATACAACGAGAGACCTTACAAAACACTGCTGGATGGTCTAAATCACAATTATTATGAAAAAAGGGGTTACAGCCATATTACTTTTGACTGAAAAAGGCGATGGAAACTGAAGAAGGAAAAGGAGAAGACGAAGAAAAAAGAAGAAACGCTTCAAAAAAAAAATAATAATAAAAATGGATTATACAAGACACTTTCTTTTCAACATGCGTAAAACATGCCAATGTCAATGATACATATAGTTTTCTGCATACCGTATAAAATCGAGTTCCAAAAATCCTCTTCCCACTCAAAGAGATCATAGAACCTCATTATTACAATGACATTCACGTGCAATTGTCCCATGAAACCACTCGTAATGGACAATAATAATACACTGATTAATATAATCTAACGCAATTATCCATATGAAACCCTTCCCAATTTGTCATATGGTTTAATTGAATACAAATTCCCAACCTGTGTTCCCCCCCCCCCCTATCAACTCTGGAATATAAATGGGTTTTTATTTTATTCTCGCACAGGGAATATTGGGATAAAATAGGAGGAATTTTATGGTTTGGAAATAGCACGAGACTGGCCCATTATAAGGCATCTGGAATTTAAAATTTATTGGAGAAATGAATATGTCAAATATCTTCCACAAATAAAAACTTAAGTTGAGAAGCAAATTTTATGGCATTATAATATTTATTAACTCCAGTGATGGTTTAGTGAGAAAAAAAAATATGTGATTTTTAACACATTTTTATCTCTCACTAAGTTCCAGTTTTACGTCACGGACTCCCTTTCCTACCAAGGGCTAGGACGGTTGCCTTCTTGCTAAGGACTTGTTTTGGCAGATGTAATCATTACCCGGAGTGCATGCCCTTGCTAACCTCAGACCGTGACGGGGTGCGAGCCCTCGACCTGACGTCTCAAAGTCTCGGACGCTACCGCTTGAGCCACGGTGACTACTTATTTCATCAATTAAAAATCGCTAGTAGTGCACAAAAGAAAGAAAATTACATAATTATAAACGCAAACTATAGGAAGTAACGCTGATCCCTTTCAGTCCGTATTCAAGTTTATTCATCATTTTCTCTTAACATTGAACTACTAGGCAATTTCGAAAGGTCCCAGCATTCGGTGATTAAATTTTCCTTATATATATATATATATATATATATATATATATATATATATATATATATATATATATATATATATATATATATATATATATATATATATTAAATTGGAGTCTTATTAACACAATGACGAGAAAAGCTGGTTGAATCCTCAGCACAAAATATTAAAATACTGAAGATAACTCACTACTTTCACCTCTTACATTCGTAATCAAGGGTTTTATCAATGTATTTAATAAAATCTCTGAAGAGGAGTATAAGAAGGTTCAATTACTAACCTATTTTCAGTATTTTCATGTTCCATTGAATGAACTTTGGTATATATATACAGTATATATATATATATATATATATATATATATATATATATATATATATATATATATATATATATATATATATATATATAGTAGGAAAAGCCCATTAAATAAAACACTGAAAATATATATATATAATATATATATATATATATATATATATATATATATATATATATATATATATATATATATATATATATATATATATATATATATATATATATATATATATATATATATATAAGTACTTATTAATTTCGTGACCTAAACTGGTCACCTTCTCAAGTACAATGGCAAGAGATACAACTAGCAAAACAGAAGAACAATAGAAAAGGAGACAAAAACCCACCAAGGGTACATTTACATGGGATTAAGAGATATGTCCTAATCCCATGTATATGTACCCTTGGCGGGTTTTTTGTCGCCTTCTTTTCAATTGTTCTTCTGTTTTGCTAGTTGTACCTCTTGCCATTGTACTTTGAGAAGGTGACAAGTTTAGGTCACCAAATTAATAAGTACTTTTTATATATATTTTTGGTGTTTCATTTAATGGGCTTTTCCTACCATTTTGGACTGCATGTTAATAGTTCAGTGTTACTAATATATATATATATATATATATATATATATATATATATATATATATATATATATATATATATATATATATATATATATATATATATATATATATATATATATATATATATATATATATATATATATATATATATATATATATGAATCATTTTTTACTCCGACTGGGACTCGAACCTAGGACTTATAATTACTAAGTCAAGGCGCTACCAACTACACACCACAGAAGGTATAAAAGGAATCCAACCTTATAGCTTATACCTGAGGTTGGGGGAATCTGTAATATGAACATAGTGGCATTCAGATAGAATGCGTTCATCCCTAAGTATAGCAGATATAAGCTATAAGGTTGGATTCCTTTTATACCTTCTGTGGTGTGTAGCTGGTAGCGCCTTGACTTAGTAATGATAAGTCCTAGTTTCGAATCCCTGTCGGGGTAAAAAATGGTTCATGTTTTTACATATGTAATGTGCTTGCTTGGTTATTGTATGACCCGAATGAGATTGGGAATTGAATTAAATGCTAAAATGAAGCCACGAGTGAGGTTGGGGAATCTGTAATATGAACATAGTGGAATTCAGATAGAATGCATTCATCCCTAAGTATAGCAGATATAAGCAATAAGGTTGGATTCCTTTTATACCTTCTGTGGTGTGTACTTGGTAGTGCCTTGACTTAGTAATTATAAGTCCTAAGTTCGAGTCTCGGTCGGGGTAAAAAATGATTCATGATTTCACATACGTAATGTGCTTACTTGGTTTTATATATATATATATATATATATATATATATATATATATATATATATATATATATATATATATATATATATATATATATATATATATATATATATATATAATGATTTTACTGATTTCAAAAAACTGCACACCAAAAAGCATTCACTATTTTACATGACTTTGAACTCACATTTCTAATTTTTCATAAGTTTCTTAAATAGAAAATTATTTGCTCACCTTATAAAAGAACCGCAGGTAATGAGTGGGGAAAATAATACCTTTGCAGCCATCTTCCCCACCATCCATTACAGCCCCTCTGACGAGAATGGAGTTAGCGTTGTAGAAACACATCAGAATGACCATGCCACCCACTGATGTGATAAAGTTGCTTACCACCGGCATATCTGACAAATTAAATTTTTCCATTACATTTGTAATTATTCAGCATTGCATCTTATCTATAAAATAGGTGCTTGCTAACAGCATTGTTACCAAATTTTTTCAAGATCTTACGAAAGTTGAAAGTTCCTCTTCCCGTTTTGTAAATAATTTACACATTTTTATAATTCCACTCTGCAGAGAAAAAGTAGTAATAGATGAGTCCATAAATAAAGACGCAGCTCTGATGGGCATCTGCTGTTGCCACGGGGCTGCATCTTACAGAGGTAGCACTGTGGTAGGGGCAATAGGGGAGTTGGCATTTATGAAGCGACACAGGTAAAGGAAGAGCCGTGAGGATGGGCTGTGGCACTCCAGTAGTGCCATCTGAACGGTCGCTAGCTCCCTCGTCATTGCCCATTGAGGAAAGTAATCCCATTATTGTTTCTTTTTTTATGTCGGCTACCCCCAATTGGGGGATACAGCCAAGGTAGATAGATAGATAGATAGATAAATAAAGATTACAGATACAAGCAATTTTTTAAAAAGTTATGATATCCTACATAACCCTACTTATATTTTTTTTATCAACTACTGCAATGCATAATAACGACTAGCTGCATATAATTAACTAAGCTTTAAAAGCAGTAATAAATATGATGAGAAGTTAACTTCATTATTGTAAAAGTAGAGTGAAACGTCAAAAGTACACATAAAACCATTTAAAATGAGCTATTTCGTTTTACATATGATGATCAAGATAAAGAGTTCTATTATCCTTACATAATCCAGGAAAAATATTTTAAAATAAAGAAAAGAGGAAAACTTTATATGTATTTCCAGGAAAAGGAAAATGGTCTTTTAAGATGACGACCCCTTAACTTTTCAGACATTATATTAGCTCTCGTTTACCAGAATAATATACTATATTGAAAATCAAATTGTACCTAGTGTCAAGAGCTCACACCATACAAGAATACCATAGATCAAAAAAGACAATATCCATTAGGCTTACCTGGCAGTAGATATATATTAAGTAACTGCCACACTCCTCGCCACACATTAATGTCCCCTACAAAGCAGATGGTGTGGTAAACATCTTCTATCAATATCTTACCAAAGCCTTTCCGAATCTTTCGAAAACAGGGAATGATAATTAACTGTGCAGCGAATACCAATAGAGTCACAGTCATTCCCAGAACCTGGAAATAAAAACTTACATTAGTCTGCATAACTAATGATAGAGCAAGGCTAAACTAATGATAAAAACAGATTAATGTGTTAATAATGTAAGACATAATTCCTCTGAATAATAATAATAATAATAATAATAATAATAATAATAATAATAATAATAATAATAATAATAATAATAATAATAATAATAATAT
>JAXCGZ010019271.1:0-30000 GCA_037179515.1 Halocaridina rubra
AGGACCTGCATAAGTATCTCTGTCCTCTTTTCCTCCTCTCTCACGAGAGCCAGAAAAAGAAGCAAAGACTGCTTTTGTTTTGCTTTGTTTTGTGTTCCCGATTTTTGTTTTAGTGAAAACAAGTGACTGTGTGTGTGATATACCCCAAATAATTTTTCCTGCCCTTCTCTCTCTTTTATAAGAGTCGGGAAGAAAAGGAAAATAGAAAGTGTTCAGGTTTCTAATTTGTTTTTATATCTATTGTGATAGGTAATTGAAGCCTCTTCGCCTCCTCCACTCCATCCCTGTCTGAGGTGGAAGCTTCCACAAGGAAATATAACCTAAGTATATCTGTTTTCTTTTCTTCCTCTCTCACGAGAGCCAAAGAGAGAAACAGAAAGATTGCCTTGTTTTGTTGAATTTTTGTGCTTTTGTGTTCTTTTGTCTAATTGAACACACATTATTGTGTTTTAGTGAAAACAAGTGACTGTGTGTGTGATATACTCTAAGTAATTTTGCCTGCTCTTCTCTCTCTTTTATAAGAGTTGGGAAGAGAAGGGAAATAGAAAGTGTTCAGGCTTCTAATTGTTTTTATATCTTTTGTGATAGGTAGTTGAAGCCTCTTCCTACCAACAAAGTGAACTTCACCTCCTCCACTCCATCCCTGACCTGAGGGGGAAGTCTTCACAAGGATATATAACCTAAGTATATCTGTTTTCTTTTCTTCCTCTCTCACGAGAGCCAAAGAGAGAAACAGAAAGATTGCCTTATTTTGTTGTTTTCTTGTGCTTGTGTTTTTTTTTGTTTAATTGAACACACATTATTGTGTCCTGAGCAAATCTCTGTTTTCACTTCCCTCTCCCACGAGAGTTGGGAAGAAAGATAGAAGACTGTATAAGTGATTAAGTGTTGTAGTGTTGCAATTAAGTGAAGTGATCAAGCCATAAGGCCCCTATACTGCATTAATCAAATTGACAAACAGTGCAAATAACATATAAATAGTGAAATCTGTGATATCCATGACTAGTTGCTAGTCATGGCCTCAGCCGCTTCTCTTGCTTCCCCCCCAGAGGGGGGAATGGAACTCGACCCCCCTCAAGAGGGGTGGACGGTTGTGGGAAAGAAGAGGGCAAGGACAGCCTCTAACAGTAGCCATGAGAGTGCTGCTGCCCCAGTTCCCCCCCCCCCCCAGCCCCGAAGTCTGATAGAGAGCCCATTTCCAAGTTCAAAGTTGAGGCTCCTTCCATGAAAGAGGCATATGACCTCATCAGAGAGTTGGAAGACCAACTCACCGAGCATGGCTGCAAAATAAAGCCTAATGTACAGGGTGACTTCATTATCCACCCAGCCTCAGCAGAAGCCGCAAAGAAGATCCGCAGCCTAGGCTCACCACACTTAATAGAGTTGAACCCTGCACTAAAAATAAGAAAATACATAGTCATTGGCTTCCCTGTTGCTTGGTCAGTTGACCTTCTGACCAAGCAAACGTATATTACAGCTGCCTCACGTTGCTCCTCCAAAATAGAGGGCCAAACCGTTCCATCAAAGCAGGTTCTGGTCCACATCTGTGGTCCACCCCCTTCACAAGTAAACCTCGGCATCTGGGGCAAGTTCTACATAAGAGAGTACACCCCAGAACCCCTAAGATGTTTCCGGTGCCAAAGATTTGGGCACCACAGGAATACTTGCCATTTCCCAGAGAGATGTGGAATCTGCAGTGGGAAACACTCCACCGACCGCTGCCTTACAAAATTCAAGGCAAAAGAAGCAACAGTTGCCAAGTGCCCGAACTGCAAAGGGAACCATCACGCATGGAACAACCGCTGCCCAGAAAGGCTGAAGAGGATTCCTCAAAGAACCCCTCCTTCTGCCCCTGTCACCAATCACACCACCCCCAACTTCACCCCAGCTCCTCCCCCCACCTCCAATCCTTGGCAAATGCCCCCTCCTGCCCCACTCACACCTAACCTCCCCAACCAAAACCCACCACACTACACCAACCCAGCTCCTAACACACAGATCACACCTCCTACAGCTCCCACCCCCACACCAACTCCATCCACCCCATCACACAACACTCACACTCCCACCATCCCCCCAGACAACACTCACACTCCCATCAACCCCACACGCAACACTCACACCAACACCTCCACCCCACGCAACACCCAAACACACAATGCAGTCACACGTAACACCCAGAACACTCAGACCACACACACACCCACTCACCACACTAGGTCCCGGGACCCTAGACAAAACTCCCACACCCCCATACCTAAACAGCCTATCCAGACACCTTCCTCTGCCTCCTCTTCCAAACAGCAAACCCTCTTCACAGTAAACGAGCTCACCAACCTTCTCATTCAAGCCGTACAGGCAGCCGTCCGACTCCTCGATACCAGAGCCACCACCCAAGATGCCTACAATCAAGTCGTCGAAGTAGCCCACTCCGTTGTCGCCAACGCCCTCGTCTCCAGAACCAACCAGCAGCCTCAACAACCCACCACTCCTACCACCTCCACCTCCTCAAATCATCAAGATGTCTAATCTCGGGATCCTACACTGGAACGCCCAGGGTCTCAGACACAAGGTACAACATCTTGAAGGCATAGCCAAGACTGACAACATTGATGTCATCATGGTTCAAGAAACCCTGTGCACAGAGCAACACCCTCCAAAAATCTCAGGATACAATGGATTCTACCAGCACTGGTCTCCAGGGGAGAACAGAGGCAGCGCCACCTTCATCAGGAAAAACCTATTAGCAAAGGAAATAACCCGACCGGTCTGCTGTGGCGAAGATGTCGACGTCCTCGCTGTTAACATCCAACTTCAAGGCAGCTGCATAGACCTGTACAACATTTACAGACCACGGAAAGGTAGCTTAGACCTGACTACCCTCTTCGGGCTAACCAGTCATCGTGACTTGGTAATAGGAGGCGACTTCAACGCGCACCACCCAAGATTCAGGTATGAGCGCCCATGTGCTGCAGGCAGACACATCATGAGCCTGCTGAATGACCAAGAAGATGTCTCCCTGCTCAACGATCATGAGCCAACACACGACAGAGGTGGAATACTGGACCTCACCTTTGTCTCCAATTCCCTAAAGCAGGACGCCACATGGAGAGTTCATCCCCTGGTCACAAGCGACCACTATGGGATCCATCTCACACTGCCAATTCCTGAAATCTTCCAAATCCCTGCTCCTCCCCCTCGATGGAATTTCAAGAAGGCCGACTGGGGCCGATTCCAGGAGCACCTCAGCAATTGGTTTTCAGCCTACGTACCATCTGAAGACATCGACCAAGCAGATGCCGAGCTAGTCAATGCCCTGCAAGCTGCAGCAAACTCCTCCATACCCCTCTGCAAACCACAACACACCACTCATCGGGACAGATGGTATTACTGTGACAGAGTTAAAGAACTCAACCACCGGCTCAACGTCATTCGGAAAATGCACAGGAAACGTCGCACTGAAGACTCCTACCGCACTCTCCAGGCAGTCAAACAACATGTCCATGAAGAGACTCGCAACATCAAGAGGAATAAATGGCTAGAGTGGTGTTCCAACCTAGATGCTCACACCTCTGTGGGCCAGATGTGGAGGAGCATCAACTCCTTTGCTAAAGGAAAACCTCCTAAAATCACCCCCCACAGGGATCCTAGCAGGGCAGCAGAAGAACTCGCCATCAAATTCGTGGATAGAGCAAGCTCTAACCAGCTCCCCATCACCACCAGAGCAACACTCCAGGACCTCACCACTGCAAGATGGGAAGAAATAGAAGAGGCCATCAACACTGAAGATGAAACAGATGCTCCATTCTCCCTGACTGAGCTACTAAGAGTAAGCAAAAGCTCTAAGAACACAGCCCCAGGTGCCGACAGAATAACATACACAATGATCCAAAAACTTGGTCCCCAAGGGGAGCTTGCTCTACTCTCTCTGATCAATTTGACATACACACGAAGAATCAGACCAGCCTCATGGAACAGAGCAGACATTCAGCCCATCCCAAAACCAAAGGACCCTGACAACCCTCGCCCCATCTCCCTCCTAAGCTGCCTGAGCAAGACGGCAGAAAAGATGGTACTTAACAGAGTCCGCTGGAAATGCCCACCCTTCCCAGAAAACATGTTTGCCTACCAGCCTGGCTTAGGCACCTCAGAATGCATAGCCTCCATGCTATCATTTCTCAACAACAGCCGTGGTTACATCGTTTTTCTAGACCTAGAGAAGGCCTTTGAACTAGCCAATGTGCCGGCAATACTCTCTGCTCTCGTATCCAAGCAGATCAAAGGTAACCTTCTCTCGTGGATCAAGCAGAGTCTACAAAATCGTAGTGCACGAGTCAAAGTAGATGGGCACTACTCCACCTACAAAAACCACGAAAATGGGACCCCTCAAGGTGGAATCCTTAGCCCCTTCCTATTTAATTGTCTCATGGAAAAACTCATGCACATCGCACTACCACATGGAGCCAAACTCTTTAACTATGCGGACGACTTTGCCCTTGTCACAATAGGACACAGAAACTCTAACAAGACACAGCGCTGCCTCACCAAGATTCACCAAGCCTCCATCTCCCTTGGAGTAAGAATCAATGCCCGCAAAACCAAGGCCCTTCCCATCCACCAGTGGAGACCAGACACTAATCTGGTCATAGGTAATGAACCTGTGGACTGGGTTACCAAACACCAATACCTGGGTGTAATCATCGACCAAGGACTAACCTTTGGACCAGAAATTCAATACTTGCGCGACAGGTGCAGCCAGCGACAAGCAATCCTTCGTCGGATGTCGGGCCTCTACGATGGTGCATCATTTAATGTCCTCAGAACCTTCTATGTACAAGCCATACGCAGCCTCATTGACTATGCTTGTCCCACACTCTGGCTACTAAAAGACCGACAGTGGGACAAAATAGAAGTAATTCAAAACAACGCCACACGTACCATGCTAGGAGCCCCCATGTGGACCAAGAGAGAAAACCTCCAGATGGAATCGGGACTCATTCCACTCAAACTCAGAGCTCAGCAAAGACTGACCTTCCTTGTGGCCAAAACCACCACTGCCCAACATAAATGCCTAGCTGGCACAAATCTCCATCTAGCCCTCAATCGCCAGCCCAACCACCATCTTAGAACCTGGGCAGCCAAGGTCTGCGCTAGCCTGCAAGCACTGCCAGTCAGGGAGAGCATCCTAGCCAAGATACAAGACACACCGCTTCCTGAATACAGATGCCCACCCCCATGGAATGACCAACCACTCGATATAAAGATCGAGCTCCCTGACAACCCCAAAAGCTTGGTAAATCCACTTGTCCTTAAAAACATATATAAGGACAAAATACAGAGCTGGAGCAGGCCAAACTCTCAAGTCTACTACACTGACGGTTCAGTAAACCAAGATACTGGAGCCTCAGCCGCCGCCTTCATCACTGGAAACCACGTCCTATCCTGGAGACTGTCAAACTCCTGCTCATCGCTCCAGACTGAGCTTGTGGCCATAGCCAACGCCCTTGACTGCTTCATCCAGCAAGAAGCTGACCATGCCCTTATTCTCTCTGATTCTAAAGGCGCCTTACAGGCCATCAAGAAGCCACTCCTCAGAGACAATATTCGCATCATCACGACCATCCTCAGCCACTACCACAGGATAACCAGCCTTGGAAAAGCCATCACTCTTGCCTGGATTCCCAGCCACGTCGGCATCAAGGGAAATGAGGAAGCCGATCAAGCTGCCAAACAAGCCACTCTCAGAGCAGAAATCCAGATATCTCTGTCTCCTGGGATGCAACAGATTAAAAATAAAGCCACCAGGTCACTCCTTAACACCTTAATAACTAAACACAACCTGTGCACAGACATCGGCTCCCCCTCCACCTGGTGGTACAAAGCCACCACTGATCTTCGGCGTATCACCCTGCCGAAGAGCCTTCGACGAAGCACTGAGGTCAATGTGTACCGTCTGAGACTCGGGTACAAGTGCACCTGGCAAATAGTAGAGAATATCATCAAGGAATGCACCTTTTGCCAGGTAGCCTCACCACATCCACTGCTACACTACATCCTGGAATGTGATTCTTTTTCAGAGATTCGACGGAAAACTGGTGCCCCCGCAACATCTAGCGAAGACCCAAATGCCCTTCAGGTTGCTAGCTCCATCATCAGACTAGCAACAAATAACCACATGAACAGTCTATCAAATATTATCAGACAATACCCTCCACCAAGATAGCCATGCAATAACTCTTTCTCTCTCCCCCAAAACAGGAATTCATTTATGTTGTTTGATGTAAACTAATAATTCACAACTGAATATTTATGCTCTCCGTTATCTTTACAGTTTGGCACAATCTCACCTGCGGGCCAATTAGGAAAGTCCGATCATCACCAATAACAAGACTTCACCCCACCTCCTCACCAACAGGAAAGCCCATTCGCCAGCAAGAGCGAATACCACGTACACTCCGAAGAAAATCTCACCCCACCTGCGGGCCACAAGTGGAAGGTCCGCTCACCCTCAAGGGTGAACATCCAACAAAAAAAAAAAAAAATACGACTATGTATTTGGCAATTTTGTAAATAAATTAATACTCGGTCCTTCACATAACCAAGTACATAAACAAATAAATATATAACTAACTTGATAAATATGTACACAACAATGGTGCATGACGCCATATTCTTCCACCACGCTCAACAAACAGTTCTGTACGAGGTTTGTTTTTGACAAAAACCACATAGGTCAAAAAAAAGATTTATTATTAATTTATGGGAGATGCACCATAACCACGAAACATTGCAAGTCAAGAACATCGTAAATCGAGGACTCCCTGTAAACCTTTTGTATAGTTGAGACCCAAACTATCCCCAGTCAAGTGGTTCCAGATATTTCCATGCAATCGCTGAAAAATCATATAGACCCATAAACAGTCACTAAACCCCCCAAAAAAGAATTGCCCGATTTAATCTGCAACGACATGAGACAGCGAATGCTAATCCAACCTCAGCCATAGATCGAACCTGCAAACAGACTATTTCGAGCCCAAGTCACCACACATGTGCCACAATGTCGCTATAAACAAATGTAGCTTTGAGGTGCGAGAGGTGGGTATATTATTATATATTTATTATTATTATTATTGTTGTTGTTCTTGTTGTTCTTGTTCTTGTTGTTCTTGTTCTTGTAGTTGTAGTTGTGGTTGTAGTTGTTGTTGTTGTTGTTGCTGTTGTTATTATTATTATTATTATTATTATTATTATTATTATTATTATTATTATTATTATTATTATTATTATTATTATTATTATTATTGTAATGCAAAGTTCACTTAAGGTATGACTTGAGCTAAATAATTAAGATATTCTGTATATTCATTGTTAACAGTTAGTCTACTAACATATTCATCTACCTATCCATCTATCTCTCTTGCTATCAGTCCGTGTGTGTGTGTGAATGTAAAAGTTACTTTATTGAAATTTCTTAATTGAGCTTACTGAAAAGAGTCACATGCTTGTAACTCCCCGTCTCCTGGTTGATTCATTTATTATATTCATTAGTACCCATCTTATTTGTTCTTAAAACTATAAATGCACTTAGCATAAATTACTTCCTCGCTTGGGGATTTCCAATCATTAACTACTCTTACACTATAAATGTACTTCCTTAAAATCTGCAAAAAAGTTCTTTCTTTTTTTTTGAAGTTTTAAACTATGACCTCCAAGTTCTAGAGCCAGCCTTATCAAAATATCGATCCCTATAAACTCTGTCAGAACCAAGAAGGAATTTCAAAAGTAACACCATATCTCTCCACAGGTTTCTAGCTTCATGCGATGGTAAATCTAATTCCTTCAGCCTCTCCTCATAACTGAGATTGTGTATTTCTGGCACCAGTTTCGTAGAATGTCTCTGAAATTTTCCAGTTTATTTATATGCTTCTTCAAGTGTGGATTTCAAACGTGTGCTGCATATTCAGGCTTTGTCCTCACATAAGCTACATAAATATTTTTGAACAGTTCCTTGTCAATGTGGTTGAAGGCAAGCCTTACATTTTCTAAGGAAGCAAATGTAGTCTTTACTCTGCCATTTATATGCATTTCTAGAAACAAATCTGCCAGTAAGTTTACCCCTAGATCTCTCTCTCTCTCTCTCTCTCTCTCTCTCTCTCTCTCCTCTCCTCTCTCTCTCTCTCTCTCTCTCTCTCTCTCTCTCTCTCTCTCTCTCTCTCTCTCTCTCTCTCTCTCTCTCTCTCTCTCTCTCTCTCTCATCACCCCAACTATACCTGCACGTCAACGAATTCATCCCTTTGTGAAGAGCCTTCTTGACCGTCTGGAGCCCCGCTTTGCACCTGTCAAGTGGCTTGCCAACAAAGCTGCAGGAGTCTCCATCTCAGTGGCGAGGACCCTCTACATCCTACTACTTCGGTCAGTGGTTGACTATCTGTCTCCTGCCTTGTGTCAACTTCCTAGACCAGCTCTCGAGCCACTTGAAAAGTTCCAGAATCGAGTCATGAGATTTATCTTGGGATGTTCTCTCTCTACCCGTATTGTGAGTATGCAGTTGGAGCTCAACTTGCCCCCTCTTGTGGAGAGGATTTATGCCAATGTGTCCTATTTTACTGTTAAGTGTCTTCACTACCCCTTTCTTGCTCCGTACTTCTCTGCTGTCATGAGGACGTCCCTGGATCCAGACGCACCCAGGCTCCCACTTCGAGCAGGAGGTCATAACCTTATCAGGGTGGTGAGTGACATTCTCCGTGGCCTTGACATCGACCTGCCAGTGCAGGCGGCTGTCCCAGATTTACCACCCTGGCGTGTCCCCCTCCCCGCTGTCACATATACACCGACCTCGAAGGATGTCTATCCCCCCTTGCAGAGACAGTTAGCTCTGGAGACTATCGCTGATGTGTCCACGTCTGTCCCTGCAGCACACCACGTCTATGTTGATGGTTCTGTGCAAGCAGATGGGAGGGCGGCATGTGCTGTGTTTTCCCCCACCATGGAGCCGCCTGTGCCGGCTGATTCATGGATTGGCCGTAGACTACCCACCTCGTCGAGCTCCACCTACTGTGAACTGAATGCCATCTTGGATGCCGTGACTCTCCTTGTTCGACGACGAGTGAATGGGGTAATAATTTGTGACTCCCAATCGGCCCTACAAGCCCTATCCTCGCCAAGACCTATCTGTGGCCGTGCTGTGGGAGATATACTATGTCGCCTCGCGGCCGCTCGGGATGCTTCTCTTGTTGTGTCGTTTGTATGGACTCCATCCCACATTGGGCTGACTGGCAACGACACAGCGGATCGTCTTGCCAAGGCGGCCTGTATGCTGGATGGGCATGCTGTGGACGCTGAGCCCTCCCTCCGATGCCTACGTAACATCATCTACTCAGCTGGGTTTGCCATGACGGTCCAGCGCAGGGACACGGAGAGGGCCAACAGTGTGTCCATACAGCACCATGATCACTTTCTTCACAGTCACTACAAGTATCGCAGACGCGGGTTAATGGTGCGGAAAAACAATGTAGTTAGTGCTCGGCTCAGAATGGGGTATCGGCCTTTATGGCAGGTCTCCCAGACTCTAGATATGCCACAGTACACCTCCTGTAAATTATGCGACCGTCCTAATGCTAACACTCTTGACCACTATTGTCTTCAGTGCCCCACAGTGAGAGATGTTTTACCACGAGGTCAGAACTTAATACAGATCTGCTCATTTTTACTTAATGATGACAACCTTGATGTTATTCTTGCTCGTTATCCTCACTTTGGTGGCCATTAATTATATTGAATTATACATATATTTTCTGTATGTTGCTGTATAATTCTGTTTGTGCATTCTGCGTTTCTCTGAGCTTTACTTTTGCATATAATGTACTCTGTGCTGCCATACTGTGAGTTGTGTGTTAGTATGCAGCAATGTTTTATCAATGTGTACACCTCCCTGTAAACTATGTTCAATTCTTGGTTTTGTATCCATTTGAAGCATTATTTGTATGAACTCATGTAATGTCTGATGCCTTGGCGCAATAAATTAATAAAATAATAATCTCTCTCTCTCTCTCTCTCGCATCTCTCTCTCTCTCTCTCTCTCTCTCTCTCTCTCTCTCTCTCTCTCTCCTCTCTCTCTCTCCTCTCTCTCTCTCTCTCTTCTCTCTCTCTCTCTCTCTCTCTCTCTCTCTCTCTCTCTCTCTCTCTCTCTCTCTCTATATTGAAGTTCTGCACCCAAACATGGGCCTTCTTGCACTTGCACCCATTCTCATCAACTTGCAAGTACTGCCTTTCATTATTCGCATATCTGACCACTCATGCAGACTGTTTAGGTCTTCTTGAAGTCTTCTACCATTTTTAATTTTTTACATTCTTCACAATCTTTGCATCATCTGCAAACCTATTCGAAATTTCATTTATAGTCTCCGGTAGGTCTTTTACAAATACAAGGAACAAAAGAGGACCTAAAACTGAATCCTCTAGATCCCAACTATTTACCATTCTCCAGTTAGACATTGAATGTCTTACTGTGTCCCTCTCTTCATTTCCTTCTAATCATAAAAAAAAAAATATTAAGGTGTTTTATCCAAGACATTCCCACCTATTTTTGCCATTACTTGCAGCTCCATAATAAGTCTCCCGCATGGGACCATATCAAATACCTTCTAAAAATCTAAAATTAGGGAAACTGCTCAGGCCTCTCTTTATTGCAAGGTCTGGCTTACATCATCATTAAATTCTAAAACAGTTTGTTACTGTAGGTTTGCCTTCTATGTAGCCATGTTTTCTCTCAGTGACAAAAAGTTTAAGTATTCCAAGTGAAGAGATATTGAGTTTTCTTAGTGGTTTCGCCATAACTTTGCAAAATGCTGGTCAAGGAAACAGACCTATTGCTTAGAGCTGTGTTTCTCCTTTTCTTTTTGAAGATAGGTACCACGGTTGCTTGTTTCCAGCAACTTTAAATCTCCCCATATTCCAGTGACTGTTCATATATGATGTATAGCATAACATATATGGGCTTACCGCACTTCTCAAGTACATAAGAGGATATATCATTAAGGCCCCTTTAGCTTTATGGGTATCTAACTCCATCAACGCTTTGCATACCCCTGTAGCTGAAAAGACGATATTCTCTAACACCGGCCCATGATCTCTGCAATCTGAAACTCCATGTAAAATCCTTCCAGATCTCTTCCTCTGTTTCAGTAAAGCTGCCATCTGCCCAAATTAACTTAAAACATAATCTCCAACCTTTAACTTACATCTGAAAAAGCTGTGAAAAAGCTTGGGATATCATTAAGCCTTCCTGGTGAAAACCCTCTCATAATCCCTCTCCCTCTCTCTTCTTTTACTTACTCGTTTGTAAGTCTGCCAGGAAGTTAAAATTTTTCTCATCCTATGTCTATTCTAGCATTAGTATCCCCCTCCTAAGCTCTATTACACTCATTGTTGAATCATTTTTCTCTGACATTAACAATTCCTATTTTGGTGGTTGACATACTACAAGCAGCGATCTTTTCATATTTCGTACATCTCTTTTACAGATTTGTCATTAAATGAGGTCATCCGGTCAACAACAACAAAAAGATAATTAATTCTGTTGTATTCTCCTTTTGGATAGTTTTTCCTCTTTCCTTCCCAGCTTCCCTACTCTCAGACAGAACATCTTTGATGATATACTCCATCAACAAAACACAGTGGTAAGTTTTTCAAATTTGTGGCTCATACTCAATTCTGCCAATGCTCAGCATATTATTTGTCAATATTAGATCGCGTAGTGATTGCTCATCCCCTCCACAGACCCTCGTTGGTTTGAGTATATGCAGGTGCAGGAAATTTCCTTGTACTCAATTTAGGAATCTTACCCCAAAAGACTCCTCCCCACTTTGTGTCTTAAAATTAGTCCATTCTATCTCTCTGTGATCAAAATCTCCCATAATCAATATGCTACACTTTCTCTCCCATGCGATGTAAACAATTGAGTTTCTAACTTCAACAGTACCTATATGACAATACTTATAAACCTCTTAGGCTTTGTTGATTCCTTTTTGGCTTATATATATGCAAACATGCATATACCTGGCCTCATTCTCCTTTGTAAGGGGGTGGCCAAGCAAATAAACACGCATCCACGACGATCCACAATACCTCAACTACTTCTCTTAGCTCATTGGGGAAAAAGGGCTCCCACATTTCCCCCCCCCTTCCTACCGGCTTGGGTCATCCACAAAGTAAATGGGGAAGGATATTCTACAATGAGACCCGACAGCTGCAGCTGGTTTTTTTATGAGTGAGACATTGGGACAGGCAGAAACTGCCCTCATCAATAAAGGCCCGGGCACGAGAAAATAATAAGACGAAGGAAAGGAAAAGCTTAAGGACAAGGCAGAGATGAGGTAATATCACACAAAGGAAAACGACAGACAGAAAAAACAGTCAAAGTACAGAGGACACAGAGATATGGAGGACTAGGCCCTGGGATGACGATAGATCTGCTTTTTTTCAAGGATGAAAGGTCATAAGAATTAGGAAAGACAGAAGGAGGAAGAGAGTTCCAGAGTCTGAAGGTAGATGGGAAGAAGCAGTTGCTGCACCGAATCTGCGAGCTATAAATCTCCACACAGTAGCTGTGAGATGAGGCCGCTTGGCGAGTGTTACGCGGCCTCGGCAGTGGGGGAGGGATGCAACTCGCAAACTCATCACAGCAGCAATGGAAGTAGTAGAGATAGAAAAGAGAAAGGGAAGATACTTTACAGCATATAGAGAGAGAATCTAAATTAGAAGAGAAGGATCATTAATAAGTCTGACTGCCTTAGATTCAACCCTATCAAGGAGATAAGTATAAGAAGAAGCACCCCAGATGTGTGAGCAGTATTCTAAGCAGGGACAGATAAGACCCTTATAAATTTTAAGTAACTGTAAAGAGGAAAAGTAATGACGAAAACGAAAAAAAAAACCCAATTTTTTGGATGATGATTTAGAAATTTGGATTATGTGATTCCTCCAAGACATGTTAGAGGCTATATGGATTCCTAATATGTTGATAGAATTAAGAGGGTAAATTTCATTACTCTCGAAGACAATAGGGTTATCAGGAGGAGAAGAAGATAAAGAGATAGCCAGAAACTGTGCCATGCAGGCACTGATTAAACTAAATATGGAGTGTCCCACTCAGATATTCTCTGCAAATCGGAGTTGAAAGTAGAAGAAAGAGTGATATGAGACTGATTGCAAGTAGCAGACAAAGGTTGTAAAGAAAAGGCAGAGGAAAATTGAAGGATAGAATCATCAGCAAAGGCATGAAGAGGAGAGGAAGATGGGGATTGTAGAAGATCATTGATGAAGAGAAGGAACAGAGTAGGCGAAAGAACAGAGCCCTGTGGAACACCACTGGTAAAAGAGAAAGGGCTAGATGTCACGCCATCAACAACTACAGATATAGAACGGTCAGTAAGAAAACTGGAAATCAGAGAACAGAAAGAAGGGGTAAAGCCATAGGCAGGGAGTTTGGCCAACAGAGCCTTGTGCCAGACTCTGTCAAAAGCCTTAGAGATATCAAGGGCGACAACAAATAATTCCCCATAGTTCCTCAGAGAAGATGACCATACACGAGTAAGATAGGACAGGAGATCACCGGTGGATCTTGCCTTGCAAAAGCCGTACTGGTGATCAGAGATAAGCGAGTTAGATTCAAGGCATTTCAAGAAGTGAGCATTGAGCAATGTTTCGAAAACTTTAGCAATAGAGGAGGTTAGGCCAACAGGTCGGTAGTTTCAAGGAATAGAGCGGTCACCCTTCTTAGGAACAGGTTGAACTACAGCATGCTTCCAAGATGAAGGATAGATACTGGTTGAGAGAATGAGGCGAAAAAGACAGTAATGCATGAGAGCCAGTTCATCTGCAAACTCCTTAAGGAACCTTGCAGGGATACCATCGGGACCAGATACCTTGTTCGTCTTTAGCGAGCAAAGAACCTTATGAACTTTGCGTGAAGAAAGGATGGGGTTAGAGAGGGGTAAGGATTGAGGAATAGGTGCGCTGGAATCGTCTATAGAAGAGCTGGCAGAAAAATGAGAGCCAAAGAGAGTGGCTTTGTCAGTGGGAGAGCCAGCTATAGAACCATCAGAACGAGTGAGAGGGGGAAAGCTTGAGTTACAGAAGTTATTGGAGAAGTTTTGGCTAAGGACCAGATGCATATATCAGTGGGAAAGGAGTTAAGGTCATCAACTTTCCTTCTTATAAAGGAAGCCTTAGACCTTCAAATCTGAACAATACAGCGATTCCTAGCTACAATAAAGCAAAGCAAGTTAAATCGGATGGAGAGACTTGGTAAGATCGGTGTGCCCGATTCCTGGCCTTGATAGCCATGGAGCAGGCATGGTCAAACCAAGGTTTAGGGGGAGAAAAGTTTTTGTAGAGGAGGGGATATACGCCTCCATTCCCACGGTCATGATCTTGGCAACTTTTAGAGCTACCTGATCAGGGTTGCGGTACCAAAAGCAGTAGTCATCCCATGGGAAGTCAGAGGAAGTTACGCAAATTTTCATGTTGGGTACGCTTTAAGTTCCAAAGACGGCGCTGAGTAGGAGGGCTTGGTGGAGGGGGAGCGAAAATGGAAGAGACTGAGATCATAGAATGGTCAGATTTACCAAGAGGGGAAAGTACAGAATAAAAGTGGTTTGCAGGATTAAAAGTAAAAAATAGGTCAAGATTGTTTGCTGCATGTTTGTGAGGATAAGGAACACGAGTAGGATGTTTGATAATTTGCTCAAGATCATGAGTAATAGAAAAAGCAAGGGCCCCACTTCCTCCCACATCAGTGTGAGAGAAACAAAGCCACTCACTGTGGTGTACATTGAAGTCTCCAATGTAGAGAACTTCGGCATGTGGGTGAGAAGATAGCAAGGACTCATGACACGAGGACAGATATTCAAAGAAAGACGCAAACTCGGTGGAGTTTGGAGAACAGTAGCAAAAGCAAAGGAAGATATGGTAGTGGAGAGATAGACTTTTACCTCCACTGCTTCTACATATGGAACCTCCCCTTGCACTAGTCTATCACAGTTCACTGAACTAGCAGGTGCGAGAAATCCCTTTGGCTCCTGTCACACACATACAACCTTCCTCCACTCATTCCTATCTCTTGCATACTCTCTTCCTTGCTCCACTGACATTCCACTCTCATTCAGTGCCCTTTTCACGCCATCCATCCACCCTCATTCTATGTCTCCCTCTTGACCTAGCTCCAGTCACTTCTGCACTCCACACTCTATTCACTATTCGTTCATTGCTAATCCATTCCATGTGTCCAAACCAACTTAACACACTCTGATTTAACCTATTTGACAGCTTCCTTTCAACTCCCGTTCTCTGCCTGACATCTTCATATTTTACTCTATCTATTTTAGCTACACCAATCATACTTCTCAAATGCCTCATCCTCATTACATTCAAGTTGTTCCTTTCATCTTCTCTTGCATTCCAAGTCTCTGCTCCATACAATGCTCTTGGCACAATCACACTTTCATATATCCTTCTCTTTGCATTCATCCCCAAATATCTATTTCTCATTACACTTTTCAACCCACCTAAACATTACTCTCTTTCTTCATTCTGTGACTTACCTCTGCATCAACTCGACCACTCCTTGATACATGTGACCCCAGATACTTGAAACTTAACTTTTTTAAGCAACTCCCCATTCACTCTTACATTCAACCTGTCAACAATAACACTCCTCGTGCATTTCATGACTTTACTTTTACCAATATTCACTTGCAACTTCCTTCTGTCACACACCCTAACAAACTCAAGTCACCATATGATTCAGTGCATTCTCAGTATCAGCCACCAGTACACTATTATCCACAAATAGCAACTGCTTCAATTTCCACAACCTTCCATTCTCACCCAGTAGTTCAAAAACTCTGTCTAATACTATTTAATTCTTTCCCTTACCACTCTATCCATATGCACATTAAACAATCTTGGAGACATTACAAAACTTTGACATAAACCTGCATTAACCTCAAACCAATCACTCAAACCATACCCAATTCTCACACATTCTCTACTATTCCTGTAAAAACTCTTCACTGCTTTCAGCAAAATTCCCCATACTCCATACAGTCGAAACACACTCCACAACCCCTCTCTACCAACTCTGTCTTATGCTTTCTCAAAGTCCATAAAAGCCCAAAAAGTGTTCCTACCTTTCCCCAAGAACTTCTCACAAACCTGTCTTACCACAAACACCTAATCCACACATTCTCTTCCCCTCCTGAACCCACACTGTGTTTCCCCAGTCAATGTCTCAGTACCTTTCCTAATTCTCTCGATTAACACTCATCCATATACCTTACCAACTACACTCAACAAACTAATTTCTCTAAAACTACTACACTCATATTTATCTCCTTTCCCTTTGTAAAGTGGAACTTCACATGCGCTCCTGCAATCAACTGGGACACTCCCTTTCCTGAAAAATACATTCAACATCCTAAACATCATTTTCCCAATGGCTCATGTACAACAGCTATTATAATGCTCTCTGAACCAGTATTTTTGAGAACAAGAACTTCCTTGAACTCATTTTCTATAGCACAACTTAGTTCTTCAACCTGAACCTTTCCACTTAAAAGCAATGCTATCCCTCCACCAGCCCTCTCAGTCTATCAACTCTCATTATTTCGATATACGTAGGGAAATCTGTGATACTGTTTATGTCTTCACTTAGTCTTTGTAGCCACTACTATATATGCCATACTGTCAAGAATTTTACCCTTGAATTCTTCTGCCTTACCAGATACCCCATCAGCAATTGTATACAACAATCTTAATGAGGCTGCATCCCCTGATTTCCTAGCATTTTCTTTATCACACCTTTGACTGGATGAATCCTTGAACAAAAATTTGTCTCCTTATCTTAATTCCTTCCCTCATTTATCTTCCCAAATATCTTCCAACAATCCTCTGAACCTTTCCATTTCTTCATGTGTTCTATATGGTATAATAAAAATTATTCTGAGCTCTTGTAGGTCTTTTAGTTTTCTTGCCCTCATCAATAATTCTTTTCATGTATCCCCTCTCTCAGACATTACCTTCATTATTTTTGCCTTTCCTTCCCTAACATATTTACAAATTTAATGAAATTTTACAATACTCTCTGGTCTACATATTACTCTAACCTTCCTTATATGGTCTAAAACCCAAGCTTTATTATGGTCATGTCTCCCCGGTCCTGTTGACTCCTAGGGTTTACTTATGCCTGAGATTATCACGGACTTCTCTTTATCAAGTGCATGTTTGATAAGGGGATTCACCCTTTCAATCACATTTTTTTTCAGTTACCGTTTTTTGTAGTAAAGTGTACTGTATCTACATTTTTCAGAATCACCTCCTTCACTGCCTCTTTTATTGCCACTATTTTCTTCACTGCATCTGCAAATGATCTTTTAATACTCTCTTGTCCCATATTCAGCTGCTGAAAATCTCTTCTAGACTGTCCAATATTTTCCTTTAAACATTCCACAGTGCAATCTAATCTTCTTGCTTAGAATTTTTTACCTCTACTTCTTTTTTATTTATATTTTCTATTTTTTCTTTCTTTGTGCCTTGTTACTCATCTCTAAATTTGCTATAATCTATCTTGGTGTGCCATTTTCCTTTACCTTACTCTCATACTTTTCTTTCATTTCTCTTTTCCATATTCTGAATTTTAATATCCAGATCTCATACAAGAGCCAAGAGTTCCATGAAATTATGCTTCAATTTCCTCAAAGCTACTCCCCTTCCCATCACCCCCGGGGATCCTCTACAACCTCTTCAGTGACCATTTTGCGGCGGGGGGAGGGGGGGGGGGTCAGAGTGAAATCAGGGTGCATCTCGGAGTTTGAATCTAACACAATTTTTTTTCTGTTTATTCGTACACATATATGCTTTAGCCTCTTATTAATGCTAATTCATCTAATCTTTTCAGTATGCTATTTTCCTGTTTATACACACTCTAACTTAAAGCATGACTTTGGTAATAATAAAAACCAACATAAAAGAAAACCGTGATCATGCTACCGAGGAAAACACACTCAAAGTCTGCAAAAACACTTGTCAATTTAGAAGCTTCTAAGACCTATTTTCGGTTTTGTTGTCATTTACTTCTAACTGCTACACCAATCATTTCAGAAGAAAAGAAAAAAATATCTTTGAAGCCAATTTTAACACCACAATATGCAATCACAGGATTAAAGTTAATCACAAGTAAATAAATACTAACTCGATTTACATAAACACCTTAAAAGAAAAAAAAGACTTTTTTTTATTTTTATTTAATTATTTCATGTTGTGAATACTGCACGAGAGAGAGAGAGAGAGGAGAGAGGAGATGAGAGAGGAGAGAGAGAGAGAGAGAGAGAGAGAGAGAGAGAGAGAGGAGGAGAGAGAGAGAAGGAGAGGAGAGAGAGAGAGAGAGGAGAGAGAGGGAGAGAGAGAGAGAGAGAGAGAGAGAGAGAGAGAGAGAGAGAGAGAGAGAGAGAGAGAGAGAGAGAGAGAGAGACAGAGGAGAGAGAGGAGAGAGAGAGAGAGAGAGAGAGAGAGGAAGAGAGAGAGAGAGAGAGAGGAGAGAGAGAGAGAGGAGAGAGAGAGAGAGAGAAGGAAGAGAGAGAGCGCACCTACCTAATTTTGCTTATTGGGAAAAAAAACCTATGCTCATAATTCTCAATCTCCTGATTTGTTCCATTTTTATACCCAGTGACAAATATCATATTTGTCCTTATAACTATGAATACAGCTAGTATTAGCTACGTCCTCCCTTAGTAAATAATCATCAACCAGGGCTACAATCAAAAAGCCCTTCTATACATCTTGCAAAGAAGTTATCTTTCGAAGCTTCAAAATACGACCTCTAGTACTAGAGTCACCCATATCAAAATAGCACTCCCTCTTCACTCTGTCAAAACCAGAAGGAATATAAAAAGTGTGATTACCTAATTGTGATTACCTAATTGTGTTTACGGGAAAAAGCCCAAAGCTCGTATCTTCCCGTCTCCTGATCGGTTCCATTTTTAGACTTAGTGATACTTATCATACCTGTCCTTAAAACTATGGATTGAGATAGCATTAACTACCTCCTCGCTTAGCGAATTCCAATTATCAACTACTCTTACACTGAAAAAATATTTCCTTACATCCTGCAAACAAGTTTTCTTCCGAAGCTTCAAACTATGACCTCTAGTTCTAGAGCCAGCCATATCGAAATATCGATCCCTATCCACTCTATCATAACCATGAAGGAATTTAAAGACTGTCACCATATCCCCCCTTACTCTTCTAGCTTCGAGTGATGGCAAGTCTAATTCCCTCAGCCTCTCATCATAACCGAGATTGCGTATTTCTGGCACCAGTTTCGTGGCATGTCTTTGAACTTTTTCAAGCTTAGCTATGTGCTTTTTCAAGTGCGGATTCCAAAATGGGGCTGCATATTCGAGTTTTGGCCTCACATAGGTTACATAAATATTTCTGAACATTTCCTTGTCCATGTGCCTGAAGGCTACCCTTACATTTGATAAGAATGCATATGCTGCCCTTACTATGCCATTTATATGTATTTCTGGAGACAAATCTGCCAGTATGTTTACTCCTAGATCTCTCTCATTTTCTGTCTCTTGAAGTTGTACTCCAGCCACCGAGTAGTCAAGCTTGGGCCTTCTTGCACTTGTACCCATTCTCATTACCTTACATTTTGAAGTATTGAATTTCATTAGCCACTTTTCTGACCACTCATGCAGATTATTTAGATCCTCCTGAAGTTCTCTACCATTGCTCTCGTTTTTTACTTTCTTCACAATCTTTGCATCATCTGCAAACATATTCATGAATGAATTTACAGACTCTGGTAGGTCATTTACTTATACAAGGAACAAAAGTGGCCCTAAAACTGAACCCTGTGGAACTCCACTACTAACTCTTCTCCATTCAGACACTGAGTGTCTTACTCTAACCCTCTGTTCCCTTCCTTCTAAGTAAGTTTTTATCCATTCCAAAACATTTCCACCTATTCTAGCCATTGAGTGCAGCTTCCTAATAAGTCTCCCATGTGGAACAGTGTCAAACGCTTTCTGGAAGTCTATGAATATGCAATCTGCCCAGCCCTCTCTTTCCTGTAAGATTTGGCTTACCCCATCATAAAATTCTAATAAGTTTGTTACTGTTGATCTACATTCTCTGAAGCCATGTTGCCTCACTGACAAAAAGTTGAAGGATTCCAAGTGAAGAGAGATATGTTTCCTTAGTGTGTGTGTGATTACCTAATTGTGATTACCTAATTGTGTTTACGGGAAAGAGCCCAAAGCTCGTATCTTCCCGTCTCCTGATCGGTTCCATTTTTAGACTTAGTGATACTTATCATACCTGTCCTTAAAACTATGGATTGAGGTAGCATTAACTACCTCCTCGCTTAGCGAATTCCAATTATCAACTACTCTTACACTGAAAAAGTATTTCCTTACATCCTGCAAACAAGTTTTCTTCCGAAGCTTCAAACTATGACCTCTAGTTCTAGAGCCAGCCATATCGAAATATCGATCCCTATCCACTCTATCATAACCATGAAGGAATTTAAAGACTGTCACCATATCCCCCCTTACTCTTCTAGCTTCGAGTGATGGCAAGTCTAATTCCCTCAGCCTCTCATCATAACCGAGATTGCGTATTTCTTGCACCAGTTTCGTGGCATGTCTTTGAACTTTTTCAAGCTTAGCTATGTACTTTTTCAAGTGCGGATTCCAAAAGGGGGCTGCATATTCGAGTTTTGGCCTCACATAGGTTACATAAATATTTCTGAACATTTCCTTGTCCATGTGCCTGAAGGCTACCCTTACATTTGATAAGAATGCATATGCTGCCCTTACTACGCCATTTATATGTATTTCTGGAGACAAATCTGCCAGTATGTTTACTCCTAGATCTCTCTCATTTTCTGTCTCTTGAAGTTGTACTCCAGCCACCGAGTAGTCAAGCTTGGGCCTTCTTGCACTTGTACCCATTCTCATTACCTTACATTTTGAGGTATTGAATTTCATTAGCCACTTTTCTGACCTCCTGAAGTTCTCTACCATTGTTCTCGTTTTTTACTTTCTTCACAATCTTTGCATCATCTGCAAACATATTCATGAATGAATTTACAGACTCTGGTAGGTCATTTACATATACAAGGAACAAAAGTGGCCCTAAAACTGAACCCTGTGGAACTCCACTACTAACTCTTCTCCATTCAGACACTGAGTGTCTTACTCTAACCCTCTGTTCCCTTCCTTCTAAGTAAGTTTTTATCCATTCCAAGACATTTCCACCTATTCTAGCCATTGATTGCAGCTTCCTAATAAGTCTCCCATGTGGAACAGTGTCAAACGCTTTCTGGAAGTCTAGGAATATGCAATCTGCCCAGCCCTCTCTTTCCTGTAAGATTTGGCTTACCTCATCATAAAATTCTAATAAGTTTGTTACTGTTGATCTTCCTTCTCTGAAGCCATGTTGCCTCACTGACAAAAAGTTGAAGGATTCCAAGTGAAGAGAGATATGTTTCCTTAGTAGTTTCTCCATAAGTGTGTGTGTGTGTGTGTGTGTGTGTGTGTGTCTGTGTGTGTGTGTGTGTGTGTGTGTGTGTGTGTGTGTGTGTGTGTTTCATGCTCTGCTTACGCATTCTCCCAGTACATTGATCAAGAGAGCAAGAGCAAGTTTCCAGCGGTCATGAATCAGCACACAGCGGGAGCGGAAATGCGCTTGAAAAGAAAAACATATGTCAGCTTAAACGAGATGTAAAAATTCCTTCATAAAGATAATGTTCACCTTCTAAATGAAAACGAAAGCAGTAAGCACAGAGTGAAAAACTATTTTCTTGGGAAAAGAGATATTTATTTATAATTTTTATGATCTGTAGTACGAATGGGAGAGGATACAGACAAGTTCGAGATAGGAAGTTAAGGCTGGCTGCCCTTCCTAACACCCTAGGGTGAGCTCCATCACGAGTACCATTTCATGAGTCTCGTGCCCTAACAAGTGCACTACCACGGTCCCCCTTTTGTGAAGGGAGTAACATACATTTATCAATTAAAGCAAATAAATGATTAATCTATGTACCAAGTTATATGCATGAGAAAATGCATATGCGAATAATACGGATAAGAATACACATAAAAAGTACAATAAATTCAAAATGTGAAGCAATTTGTCTCTTCAATGGTTTAGCAATCACCCATACTGGTGTAGCTCTCCATCTCTCCAGCTAGTATCGCTTGAGGCTCTTTTTTTTCCGTTTTATGTCTCACTTAGTTCTTAATTGCTTGGTGATGGACAGAGGCAGTTTAGAGCTGTGGGTTATGGCTGGATGCTTTTCCTGACGCCCCAGAGGAGGATTAACTTATGTTAGTTAGGCTCGTCATTTACTGACTGGCGCGCCTATCAGTGAGCTACTGCAGCCTCCTAATACTCTTTATGCAGATGATAAATATAATTTTCTCACATAAAGCCCTGTCATCTTAGTAGGTTCATTGAGTACATTATTTGATATGTGGAGTTTATGGCGGGGCACAATATCTCTGCGGTCATGTCAACCCATGCGTGTTTTACGTCACGGACTCCCTTTTCAACCAAGGGGTAGGACGGTCGCCTTCTTGCAAGGACTTGTTTTAACAAATGTAATCGTTACCCTGAGTGCATGTCATTGCTAACCTCAGACCATGGCAGGGAGCGAACCCTCGACCTGACGCCTCAAAGTCGCGGAAGGTACCGCTTGAGCCACGGTGACTACCGGTCATTTCACCCCATAAGAGAAAAAAGGCATGTCACTCGGTAAAATGTAAACCAATAAATATAATTTGTATTCATTCTCATTTACGCCTTTGTGCACACACACACACACACACACACAATCTCGGTTATGATGAGAGGCTGAGGGAATTAGACTTGCCATCACTCGAAGCTAGAAGAGTAAGGGGGGATATGGTGACAGTCTTTAAATTCCTTCATGGTTATGATAGAGTGGATAGGGATCGATATTTCGATATGGCTGGCTCTAGAACTAGAGGTCATAGTTTGAAGCTTCGGAAGAAAACTTGTTTGCAGGATGTAAGGAAATACTTTTTCAGTGTAAGAGTAGTTGATAATTGGAATTCGCTAAGCGAGGAGGTAGTTAATGCTACCTCAATCCATAGTTTTAAGGACAGGTATGATAAGTATCACTAAGTCTAAAAATGGAACCGATCAGGAGACGGGAAGATACGAGCTTTGGGCTCTTTCCCGCAAACACAATTAGGTAATCACAATTAGGTAATCACACACACACACACACGGGAAAAAAAATGTAGGATTTTGATTATGGGAGACTTTAATCATAAAGAGATAGATTGGATAAATCTTGACCCACACAGTGGTGAGGACTCATTCGGGGCAAGATTCCTAGATTGCGTACAAGGGAATTTCCTACACCAACATGTAATGGAACCAACAAGGGCCAGGGGTGGGGATGAGCCATCACTACTAGATTTAGTGTTCACAGATAATGTGTTGGATATTGAAAAAATTGAGTATGAACCACCAATTGGAAAGAGTGACTACTGTGTGTTGTTGATGGAGTATATCATTGAAGATATTTTTCCTGAGAGTAGAGGCACTGAGGACATGACACGGAACTATCCGAAAGGAGATTACATCAAAATGAATGAGCTTTTTGCAGTTATTGACTGGAGAACCTTATTTTACAACAAATCTGTACAAGAAATGCATGACATCTTTTGTGAGAAATATGGGAAGATAGTAGATTGCTGCATACATGCCAGAGAGAAATGGTTCGATAATGGGTGTAAAAGAGCTAAGGAGTGGAGAGACAAATGCTGGAAAAGGTATAGGAGGAGAAAAAACATAAATGCCTGGCAAACCTACAAAAGAGCAAGAAATGACTACCTAAGTAAAAGGAGAGAGGCAGAGAGAGACTATGAGAGGGACATCACCAGGAAGGCTAAAGAAAATCCCAAGCTTTTCCACAGCTTTATCAGAGGAAAACTGAAGGTAAAAGAACAGGTTTTAAGGATAAAGAGAGCGGATGGAAGCATCACTGAGACGGATGAAGAGATCTGCAAAGAATTGAACAAGGAGTTTCAGTCAATATTTACAGTAGAAAATACCCCACCCCCTCAGATTGCAGTGATAGAAGCTCAAGGGCCGGTATTAGAGAACATCAACCTTACAGCCACAGAGGTATGCAAAGCACTGATGGATTTAGATGTTCATAAAGCTACAGGTCCTGATGACATATCCCATCATGTGCTTAAAAAATGCGCAAACAATATCAGTGGCACTAAGTATCATATTTAAGGAGTCACTGGAGTCGGGGGAGATTCCAAGATGCTGGAAACAAGCAAATGTGATACCTATCTTCATAAAGGGAAGGAGGGATACGGCTCTGAACTATAGACCAGTTTCCTTGACCAGCATAGTTTGCAAAGTTATGGAGAAACTATTAAGGAAACATATCTCTCTTCACTTGGAATCCTTCAACTTTTTGTCAGTGAGGCAACATGGCTTCAGAGAAGGTAGATCAACAGTAACAAACTTATTAGAATTTTATGATGAGGTAAGCCAAATCTTACAGGAAAGAGAGGGCTGGGCAGATTGCATATTCCTAGACTTCCAGAAAGCGTTTGACACTGTTCCACATGGGAGACTTATTAGGAAGCTGCAATCAATGGCTAGAATAGGTGGAAATGTTTTGGAATGGATAAAAACAGAGTGTTAGAGTAAGACACTCAGTGTCTGAATGGAGAAGAGTTAGTAGTGGAGTTCCACAGGGTTCAGTTTTAGGGCCACTTTTGTTCCTTGTATACGTAAATGACCTACCAGAGTCTGTAAATTCATTCATGAATATGTTTGCAGATGATGCAAAGATTGTGAAGAAAGTAAAAAACGAGAACAATGGTAGAGAACTTCAGGAGGTTCTAAATAATCTGCATGAGTGGTCAGAAAAGTGGCTAATGAAATTCAATACTTCAAAATGTAAGGTAATGAGAATGGGTACAAGTGCAAGAAGGCCCAAGCTTGACTACTCGGTGGCTGGAGTACAACTTCAAGAGACAGAAAATGAGAGAGATCTAGGAGTAAACATACTGGCAGATTTGTCTCCAGAAATACATATAAATGGCATAGTAAGGGCAGCATATGCATTCTTATCAAATGTAAGGGTAGCCTTCAGGCACATGGACAAGGAAATGTTCAGAAATATTTATGTAACCTATGTGAGGCCAAAACTCGAATATGCAGCCCCCTTTTGGAATCCGCACTTGAAAAAGCACATAGCTAAGCTTGAAAAAGTTCAAAGACATGCCACAAAACTGGTGCCAGAAATACGCAATCTCAGTTATGATGAGAGGCTGAGGAAATTAGACTTACCATCACTCGAAGCTAGAAGAGTGAGGGGGGATATGGTGAAAGTCTTTAAATTCCTTCATGGTTATGATAGAGTGGATAGGGATCGATATTTTGATATGGCTGGCTCTAGAACTAGAGGTCATAGTTTGAAGCTTCGTAAGAAAACTTGTTTGCAGGATGTAAGGAAATACTTTTTCAGTGTAAGAGTAGTTGATAATTGGAATTGGCTAAGCGAGGAGGTAGTTAATGCTATCTCAATCCATAGTTTTAAGGACAGGTATAATAAGTATCACTAAGTATAAAATGGAACCGATCAGGAGACGGGAAGATACGAGCTTTGGGCTCTTTCCCGTAAACACAATTAGGTAATCACAATTAGGTAATCACACACATCACGTGCACACACAGTACACACATCCCAGTATCTCTTAAATTTTTCCTTGTGTTTTTGAGTGACTAAGTGCTTAGTGGAAAACTTTACCATAATTTCCCTAAATCTGAAATCCTGCAGAGTATTGTGAGCACAAAGTTTATATTTGTTGTATGACGAGACTGTCCAAAATATTAAAGGAAAAAACTGAGAACATTTTCGTGAGGGGAGAGAAAAGAATCTGTCCTGTTCTGCCTTGAAGGAAATTTTGAAGAGTTGCCAGAGGTGATGCCATCACACCACATTACCTAATTTTTTTGTAAACTGGGGAAAGCTCTTAAGCCGTTTACCTTATCCTGTGGTTCCATATATTGTTAAAATCAGTATCCTTCCAATTTATATTAACTTGTTAGTTAGTTTGATACACGAAATAATTGAATAATTAAATAAATACCAAAAATACACCTGTCAACAGTACTGAGTTAAGTTGCCAAGTAGTACAGCTGTCATATTTTCTTCATTTTTTTTCCTTTTCTTTTAGCTTTCTCTTTTACTATTTTTTTTATTTTGTATATATATTGAGTTAAATGTAAAGTCTAATCCTGTGATAACATATCTTGGTTAGCAAGCGAGTTTATCAGTCAGGAAGAATATATAGCAGAAACAGGTGGGTGCCTCCTCAGGCACAAATTTGAATTTTCCTTCAGGTTTGACTTTTGCTTTGTTGCATTTTTTCTTTTTCTTTTTATCCTCAAATTACCATAGTCAAAGTTTTAAGTTAAGATGTGTGTTACCAGAAAAGAGATAAATTGAGTCACGAAATAGCACTTATATGGAGATATAAAAATTCTGTGTGAAGCTTAAATAAAAGTTTCTCTCTCTTTTTTTTCTCTTTCTCTTCTTCTTTCTATATTCCGTGAGAGGGAGAACATAAAAATGAGGCCATCTCTGTCCCAAACCTCTCCCACCCATGGGTCGGTAGGAGGGGTAGCCATTAGGAGACTAAAACAGAAAATCAAGAATTTAGAGGCAATGGTTATAAGCCTTGATAAAAAAATTCGGAATATGGATGGAGAAATGAAAGAGAAGGAAACACTCAGAGAGGAAATAAGATCTTTGGAGGAAGTAAATAAAGCACAAGGGCAGGAGAGAAAGGAACTAGAAAAAATAATAAAGAAGCTGGAAGGGGAAAAGAGTGAACTAGAAACTAGAATATCTAAACAAGAAGATAAAAACAAACAGCTGAATGACAACCTAAAGGAATTAGATGTTAGTTCACTGCTCTCTTCTGAGAGAGACGAGATTGCTGCTTGGAATGTCCAGATAAAGAAAAACATTGAACAGTTCAGAAAAGAGTTCCAGGAGCTGAATATGGAAAATGATGCCATGAAAACTTCCTTTGCTGATGCACTAAAGGGGAATGTGGCAGTAAAAGAGGCTGTAAAGGTGGTAGCACTGGAAAACATACAAACAGTTGACTATAAAGAGACAGTAATCAAAAAAATGAAAGACGTTGTGATGGAAAGGGCAAACCCACTCATCAAACAGGCACTTGATAAAGAGAAGACAGTGGTAATCTCAGGCATAAGCGAATCCCAGGAGCCAACATGGCAGGGGAAACATGAAGAAAATAAAGCTAGGGTTGTACACCTGATAAGAAAGCTTGGAGTAGTTTGTGGTCCTGAGGATATTGTAAATATACACCAACTAGGTAAATATTCGAGGGAAGGAAAGCCAAGACCAACAAAAGTAACCTTTGAGAGAGGGGAAACATGTAGAGAAATATTGTTGAGGAAAAAAGTCTAAAAGACCTTCAAGAATTCAAAGAAGTGTTCATTAGACGATACAGAACACAGGAAGAGATGGGACAGATCAAAAACTTGTTGGAAGAGGCAAGAAGGTTAAATGATGAAAGAAATGAAGAAGAGAAGAAAAATTTTCATTCCAGAGTTCTTCCAGACAAAGGGGAGATAAAGAAGATAATGACAGAAGATCAGGGGATGGGGCCTCATTAAGATTGTTGTCCACAAATGCTGATCGATTAGCTGTTAAGGAACTAGAATTAAAAGATAGGATTCACAACAGTAAGGCAGATATAGTAGCAATTACAGAGACTAAGTTGAGTGAGGACATAAACAGTGTCACAGTTTTTCCTAAGGGCTTCAGAATACTAAGGGTTGAAAGATCTGAGAGGACTGGTGGAGGGATAGCACTACCCATAAGTGAAAGGATTCAAGTTAAAGAAATAAACTTGGCTATAGAAAGTGAATTCAAGGAATTTCATGTTGCCCGCATAAATACTGGGTCAGAGAGCATTATAATAACTGTTGTATATAACCCACCAAGGAACCAGCATAGGCTTGAAGTTTATGAGGAAAGTCATATAGGTACTATTGAAGTCATAAACTCAGTTGTTAACAAGGCACGGGAAAAAAATGTAGTATTTTGATTATGGGAGATTTTAATCATAAAGAGATAGATTGGATAAATCTTGACCCACACAGTGGCGAGGACTCATTCAGGGCAAGATTCCTAGATTGAGTACAAGGGAATTTCCTACACCAACATGTAATGGAACCAACGAGGGCCAGGGGTGGGGATGAGCCATCACTACTTGATCTAGTGTTCACAGATAATGTGTTGGATATTGAAAAAATTGAGTATGAACCACCAATTGGAAAGAGTGATCACTGTGTGTTGTTGATGGAGTATATCATTGAAGATATTCTGCCTGAGAGTAGAGGCACTGAGGACATGACACGGAACTATCCGAAAGGAGATTACATCAAAATGAATGAGCTTTTTGCAGTTATTGACTGGAGAACCTTATTTTACAACATATCTGTACAAGAAATGTATGACATCTTTTGTGAGAAATAAGGGAAGATAGTAGATTGCTGCATACCTGTCACCAAAGTAGGTGTAATTCATGCCAGAGAGAAATGGTTCGATAATGGGTGTAAAAGAGCTAAGGAGTGGAGAGACAAATGCTGGAAAAGGTATAGGAGGAGAAAAAACATAAATGCATGGCAAACCTATAAAAGAGCAAGAAATGACTACCTAAGTAAAAGGAGAGAGGCAGAGAGAGACTATGAGAGGGACTTCATCAGGAAGGCTAAAGAAAATCCCAAGCTTTTCCACAGCTTTATCAGAGGAAAACTGAAGGTAAAAGAACAGGTTTTAAGGCTAAAGAGAGCGGATGGAAGCATCACTGAGACGGATGAAGAGATATGCAAAAAAATGAACAAGGAGTTTCTGTCAGTATTTACAGTAGAAAATACCCCACCCCCTCAGATTGCAGAGATAGAAGCTCAAGGGCCAGTATTAGAGAACATCAACCTTACAGCCACAGAGGTATGCAAAGCGCTGATGGATTTAGATGTTCTTAAAGCTACAGGTCCTGATGACATATCCCATCATGTGCTTAAAAAATGCGCAAGCTCAATATCAGTGGCACTAAGTATCATATTTAAAAAGTCACTGGAGTCGGGGGAGATTCCAAGATGCTGGAAACAAGCAAATATGATACCTATCTTCAAAAAGGGAAGGAGGGATACGGCTCTGAACTATAGACCAGCTTCCTTGACCTGCATAGTTTGCAAAGTTATGGAGAAACTATTAAGGAAACATATCTCTCTTCACTTGGAATCCTTCAACTTTTTGTCAGTGAGGCAACATGGCTTCAGAGAAGGTAGATCAACAGTAACAAACTTATTAGAATTTTATGATGAGGTAAGCCGAATCTTACAGGAAAGAGAGGGCTGGTCTGATTGCATATTCCTAGACTTCCAGAAAGCGTTTGACACTGTTTCACATGGGAAACTTATTAGGAAGCTACAAGCAATGGTTAGAATAGGTGGAAATATTTTGGAATGGATAAAATCTTACTTAGAAGGAAGGGAACAGAGGGTTAGAGTAAGACACTAAGTGTCTGAATGGAGAAGAGTTAGTAGTGGAGTTCCACAGGGTTCAGTTTCAGGGCCACTTTTGTTCCTTGTATATGTAAATGCCCTACCAGAGTCTATAAATTCATTCATGAATATGTTTGCAGATGATGCAAAGATTGTGAAGAGAGTAAAAAACGAGAACAATGGTAGAGAACTTCAGGAGGATCTAAATAATCTGCATGAGTGGTCAGAAAAGTGGCTAATGAGATTCAGTACTTCAAAATATAAGGTAATGAGAATGGGTACAAGTGGAAGAAGGCCCAAGCTTGACTACTCGGTGGCTGGAGTACA
>JAXCGZ010019271.1:35000-50000 GCA_037179515.1 Halocaridina rubra
TGTAATACTCTTTTTATTAAGGATGAAAAGGTTGATTTCCTCTGACATTTTAAGTAAGAACACTAGTACAATATAAAATCACTAATGATCAGGTCCACTTGCAAAGAAGACATTAGACAAAAATAATTCTGAATACAGCTAGTATTCTTGATGGATGATAATTATAAATCAGTTTTCATAAGTCATAACCCTGTGACTGGGGCAAAGATACAAGCAATACTTATAGCTTTCAGATTCCAGACACAAACGCCTACTGACAAAATAATATAGCATACATCACATCCTTCTTCTTTTTGTCGGCACGAATAGAAGACAAATTTGCCAGCTCACAGGTCCAGCCTAAGCTATTCGAAGAAATGTAACATTGTGAAAATCTTACCTGGAGGATATTCAATATGCTTACGACGGGAGGGTAGAGTAATACTGATGAAAAATGCCCTGGTGGTTTCCAGAGTGAAGTTGCAGTCCAAAGGACTGTAAATCTCACAGTAGTCATCGAAGTCAGACTGGGTGTAATTCGCGTCCATGTAGTCCAAGAATACATCTTCACATATAGTAACCTATAAACAGAAAAGAAAATGAAATAGTGAAATGCTTTTTCTGGTGAAGTTTTCACCTTCTCAAGAAGTGGTTTCAAAACAATAGATTTACCTACAGTTAGGTCCATCTCAACTCCATAAACGTCGGCCTCAAGGAGTAATATAATTTCCATTTAAAATAGACCTCTTTGTAAAACTGGATTTCTATAACAGTAGGTCGCATATCTGTACCAACTTGACTGACTAAAGCTGCGTAAAAAATCATTATCGTTAAGGAGGAGAGGAAGGCAACAGATATTTATGAATGTGGTGAGGGAGGACATGCGGTAGAGTGGAGGGAAGGAGGACGACATGGGGGATAAGGCGAAAAGGAAACTATTCAATCGCTGCGGCTACCCTTAATTGAACAAAAAAGAAATAAAAAGAAAGTAGTAGAAGAAAGAAGAAAGAAAGAAAAAGAAGGAAGAAAGAAAGAAGAAGGAAGACTGAAGAAGGAAGAAAGAAGAAAGAGGAAAAAAGAAGAAAAGAAGAAGAAAGAAGAAGAAGAAGAAAAGAAGAAGAAGAAGAAAAGAAGAAAGAAGCGGAAAGAAGAAAAGAAGTAGGAAGAAGAAGAAGAAGAAGAAGAAGAAGAAGAAGAAGAAGAAGAAGAAGAAGAAGAAGAAGAAGAAGAAGAAGAAGAACAAAGAAGAGAGAAGAAAAAGCGAGAAGAAAAAAAGCGAGAAGAAAAAAAAGCGAGAAGAAAAAAGCAAGAAGACAAAAGCAAGAAGAAGAAAAAAACAAGAAGACAAAAGCAAGAAGACAAAGGCAAGAAGACAAAAGCAAGAAGACAAAAGCAAGAAGACAAAAGCAAGAAGAAGAAGAAGCAAGAAGAAGAAGAAGAAGAAGAAGAAGAAGAAGAAGAAGAAGAAGAATTGAGCTTTCTACTGCCCATAGTTAAGGAACATCTGATTAAGAATAGATCACGTCAGAGAAAGGTGAATTCAATTCCAATTAAACGAAAGATTCTCAGACGAGAGTCACTTGCGTCCCAGCAGAGGAATTTTAAATAAGAAGAAGAGGAAGAATAGGGGAAGCATTTTAGTCATTGGAGGAATTAGGAAAAATTTTCAGTCTGGGGAAAAACTCCAACTGGAAAAGAATATATTCTGTACCAAGTATGTATATACCAAAAAATTCAACAATAATAATAATAATAATAATAATAATAATAATAATAATAATAATAATAATAATAATAATAATAATAATAATAATAATAATAATAATAAATTATTATTATTATTATTATTATTATTATTATTATTATTATTATTATTATTATTATTATTATTATTATTAGTAGTAGTAGTAGTAGTAGTAGTAGTAGTAGTAGTAGTAGTAGCAGTAGTAGTAGTGCTCAGCTAAGGAATAGAAGCAATTCCACTTTCGTACTGCCGGCATATTTTAGAAACAAATAACCTAAGGTTGTCGCAAGCATACAGGATTTTTTTTTTTTTTCGTTTTCGGCACCACTTTAGCGTGCGGTCTACCTAACAATCCGTAGTCTATTGTACCCTAACCTATCCTAACAACTGTTCCAAGAGTATTTATATATAACAATATAAACTATATGTCATTAAATATTAATGATAATAAGCACGTAAACTATTTTTGGTAAATAACCGAAAGAAAATATGACGACGAATTCAGTATCAAGTAAGCCAGACTACCTCTGGTCTGATATTTCAGTTTCAGCTACCCTACTGGCTTACATACAATATGGTGTCATATCAATTATTTTACCATCATTATCTATATTAGGTGGTCGCGGCAGCTCAGTGGTTGAACGACCAAGTTGGGAAGTAAAGAGCCTTACATTCGTGAGGTCTATCTCACTGAAGGGCATTAAAAAAGGCACTCAATTTGAATCCCCCCTGTAGCTCCAACCTGTGTCCACTCCCATTCACATGGGGACTCAATGTGAAATATAAAAGGGCAAAAAATAATCATGATTATTATTTAATGATGGCAAAAATCTTCATTATAAGGAGAGTGTTCTAGTCAAAACACAAAGACTCTTCATCGTATGAAAACACCATAGGAAGATTTGCCAGTTCCTACAATTCGCTTCATTTAATTGGCTATTACGACAGGCAGGGGAACGCTGAAGCGGAATTCTTGTTCCTTACTCAGGAAGAAGGAAAGAATAAAATCCAGAGTACAAGGGACATAGTGAACCTTTGGGAGAAGAGGATTAAAATAGGAATTTGGCTAGATCCCAGGCACACCAAGAAAGAAATACATTGCATAGAAAGAGAGAAGGAACATGGGAGGTAGAGGATGTAAAACTCCTCTCTAGAGGAAGAGGAGACCTCAGTAGCGCAGAGGTTAAAGCCATACATGGCATCAGCTGCCCGTTGCAATTCTACAACTAACGGAACTTCGGACTTAAGTAGGATTGGCCAACGCAGCTCCATGCTGAATCTTTCCTTAGTCGTGGTTCTTTCCCTATGCCTACAACTACACCGAATATTCTGATATATTTGTTATACATCTCTTTCTATCCTATTACATTTGACAGGCCACAATACTCCCCATATTTATTCCTCATTGCCTTCTTCTTTCTCGTCCATTGTAATTATGGAAGGCTCACAACTTATGGCCTCCAGGACTCGGCATACAGGGGTGCAAAAATATCATGAGGATCTTGTTGACTCCACTATTTGCGTGAGGGCAGACGCGATTGGTGGAAGTAATGGTTCTGCCTATAAGCTTGATTCTGCCCATAATCTTGCACCTCCTGCTAGATCTACTTTTTTCACTATACGCTTTGTAGCATCTTGGTCTGAACTCCAATATATCATCTGTGGAACAGTACTTGGGTACATCACTCCCTAAACTCTTCCTTTGTTCTGAAACCCAGCTGTATTGCCATGCATCCCTTTACCCATTCCGAAGTTCACTAAAACATATATTCTCGTTTACGTTCCAAAAGTGGGGTCTGTGCCTACTGTAACACTAAAAGCTATTGCAAGGATCATGAACCTTGAATATCCTTATTTTGATGTTCTCTGGCTTAATATCTATCTCTCCTCTGCCATTATATTTTTCTGCTTCTACTACTGCTCTCCAAACTCTGCTGATTTTGTCCTTCTTTGTATATCTACCCTCTTATCATGAGTCCTTGCTATCTTCTCACACACATGCTGGAGTTCTTTACATTAGAGACTTCAACATACACCAAAGTGAGTGGCTTCATTCTTCTCACACGTATGTGGGAGGAAGTGAGGCCCTTGCATTATTACTCACGATATGGATTATATTATCAAACATCCTACACGTGTTTTCGATTGCTACGACCATACATCTAAAACTCTTGACATAACCTTTACTTCTAATCCTACAAACTATTCATATTCTCTACTTTTACCTCTTGGTAACTCTGACAACTTTTTGATCTTAGTCTCTTCCATTTTCTCTCCCCCTCCATCAATTCCTCCAACTCAGCACTGTCTTTGGAACTTCGAGTGTACCCAATGAGATGATTTTCATAACTTTTTTGTAGATTTCCCAAGGGATGACTACTGCTTTCGGACCCACAACCCTAATCAAGTATCCCTAATAGCTGCTGATATCATAACCTCAAGCATGGCAGCGTTCATATCCTCCTCTATCAAAACTTTTTTCAACCTAGTTCTTGGTTTGACCATGCTGGTTTCAGGGATATTCAGGCCAGGGATCAGGCATACTGAATGTACCAAGCCTCTACTTCTGACTTAAGTCACTCTACTTTCATTATGGCTAGAATTGCTGCACTGCTAAAATTCCTTTTTAAGAGGGAAAGTTGATGACCATAATTCCTCTCCCACTGAGAAATGCTTCTGATCCTTAGCCGAAAACCTGTCCAAAACTTCTGTAAGTCAAGTTTCCTCCCCCCCTCTCATTCATCCTGATGGTTCTATAGCTTGCTCTCCCACTGACAAAGCCACTCTCTTTGGCTCTCATTTTTTGCTAAGTCTTCTGTGACCAAGTTTAGTGCACCTGTCCTCACACTTTATCTCTCTCTAACTCTATGCCCTCCCCTATTCTTTCTGTATGCAAAGTCCGTATGGTTATTTGTTCTCCAAAGATAAACAAGGCATCCGGACCTGATAGTGTTCGTGCAAGTTACCCAAAGGCTCCTGTGCTTTTGCCATCTTTCTGGCTCATACTCTCAACCAATATCTACTCTTCAATCTGGAAGCACGGTCCAGTTTAGTCTGTTCCTAAGAAGGGTGACCATTTTATTTCTGCCAGCTACCGACAACTTGCCCTAACCTCTGATATCACTAAAGTATTCGAAACTTTGCTAAATGCTCACCCCTTGAAACATCTTGGCTAACTCACACTTATTTCTAATCACCAGTACGCCTTCTGCTTGGTAAAATTCACTGGTGACCTCCTGTCCTATCTCACTCATGGATGGTTATCTTCTCAGAAAAACTATGGGGAAAACATTTTTTCATCATCCTAGATATTTCTAAGGATTTTGACCGTGTGTGGCACAAGGCTCTGTTGGCCAAATTTCCTGTTTATGGCTTTACACTTTCTCTCTGTTCTCAGCTTTCCAATTTTCTTTCTGACTGTTTTATATCTGTGTTTGGTGATGGCACAGCATCTAGGTCATTCCCAATTACCAGTGGTGTTACAAAGGGCTCTGTTCTTTCACCTACTCTTTTTCATCTCTTGATTAACGATCTTCTTCAGTCCTCAGAGCCTCCTGGCTAGTACAGTGGTAACGCGCTGGCCTCGCATTCGTGAGGTCGACGGATCGCGCCTCGTCCAGGCAAGAGAGTTTAAGCTATTTACTGGGGAGGTTACTGCTGTGGCTGGTCACCACAGTGGGGGGTTGGGGCCTGTGCCGGTTGGCGACCACCCTATGGGTCCTCCATGACCCGTTCCACCCATCCGTGGGTGGAGAATCTAAAAAAAAAAAAAAATTGAGTCCTCATTTTACTCTCTTTTTCAAGCCTTTACCAATAATTCTACCCTTCATTTTTCATTTGCCTCCTTTTCACAATCTCTGTCTGCTATTTGTAATCAATATTGTAGTACTCTTTCTGAGTGGTGAATCGAAAGTTTAAATTTAATGCCTCCAAGACACAGCTTCTGGCTATCTCTTTATCATCATCTCTGATAGCCCTATTATTTGAAACTAACATAATTTAACCTTTTAAAGATATTGACATATTAGGTATATAGATAGCCTCTAACTTGTCTTGGAGAACACTCTCTAAATCTGCATCTAAAAACTTGGGGGTTCTGTTTCGATTTCGTCATTACTTTAACTCTTTACAGTTACTTAAAATCTATAAAGGTCTTATCCGTCCATGCTTAGAATACTGCTCACACATCTGGGGCTCTTTTTCTTATCCTTATTTTCTTGATAGGGTTGAATCTAAGGCATTCAGACTTAATAATGACCCTTCTCTTACATCTAGTCTAGATTTTCTTGCTCTTCCCTGTACATATAATACTTTTCTCTTTTTTATCGTTACTACTTCCATTGCTGCTCTAATAGGTTGGTGATATGCCTCCCTTCCCTGCTGCCAAGACTGTGTGACACTTGCCCAGTGGCCTTGTTCTACAGTTACTGTGTGGAAATTTGTATTTCGTGGATTGGTTGGTGCAGTGACTCTTTTTCCCTTCCACATCCAGAATCTGGAACTCACTATCTCCTTCTGTCTTTCTTAATTCTTATGACCTGTCTTCCTCCAAAAAGTGGATCTATCGTCATCTCAGGACCTAATCTTCCCATATCTTTAGATCTTCATTACTTCGACTATTCTTTCAGCCTGTTCTTTTCCTATTGTTTATCATTTTCTTGTTTCTTCTCTGTCCTTAATCTTCTTTTTTTTTGGTCTCAATGCTTTTCTTGGTGTTAGAGCCCAATGAGGGCAAATTTCTTGCCTGTATCGGTGTCACGCTCATAAAAAAAATCGACTGTGGGAAGTGACAAATCCGCATTTCAAGCCTCATCGGAGAGAGTTAAGAAGGGCATCCATCCCTAATACCCCTGCTCCAACCTGTATGCATCCAATCCATAAGTATGACAATTACTACTGACAAAGAGAGAAAGAAGAAAATGTAGAGAAAAAGAGAATAAAGAAGAGAGGCTGAGGAATCTAAAATCCTCAGTTGGATAGAAGCACCCATTTTCAAACTACCTAACAACAAAAACAAAATTTAAAATAACATTTAACTACACGTTACCATCGAGGCAAAATTGAGAGAACCTATTGTGTCCATTCTGATCACAACAACCCTCTGGCTGGCTCAGCGCAAAATGCACTCGATAAAAAACAGCCAGTGCAATATATGACGTAGCCGTTAAAAAACTTTACTGTTAATCCCCATTATGAGGGTGTACAGACAGGTTGAGCTACTGGGGAACTGATGCTGGATTAGCAGTTGTGATAGTTATGTCAACAGGGGCTTTAGCCAGTTTATTTATGCCAGTAATTTTTCATTAAAAAATAAACTGACTTTATTAAAATAATTTTCTTATGAGCGATGATGATGATGACAAGAAGAAGAAGAAGAAGAAGAAGAAGAAGAAGAAGAAGATAAACAATAAACAAATGAGTATTAATAACAAGTAATCATAAACAAACGAACATTGATAATACATATTAAGAAACAGAAAGAGAAAACAAGATGGAAAGAAAAAGACGAAGAAGAAAGAATAGAAAAAAAAGAAAAATACTACAAAGATAAAAACAAAAAAAGAAGGTAGGAAAACAGAAGAAAATGAAAAAAGAAGGAAAATAAAAAAGAAGCAAAAGCAAAACAAATATGAAAAATGGAAAAACTGAAAAAAGGAAGAAGTAAAAGGAAAATAACATTGAAGAATAGGGAATATAAAAAAACAAAAAGATAAAAAAATAATAAATATAAAATTAAAAAGAAATAGAAAAAAGAAAAGAAAAAGAAAAGAAAAAGATAAAGAAAAAATAATGGAATGAAAAAGAAAAAGAAAAAAATAATTAAAGGAAAGAAAAAATAGAAAAAATAAAGAAAAGGAAGAATGCGGAAAAGGAAAATAGAAGAGGAAGAGAAAAAGAAAAAAAGAAAAAGAAAATAAGGAGAAAAAAGAAATAGAAGAAAATAAGGAGAAAAAAGAAAAAAGTAATAGTGAAGAAAAAGAACACGAAAAAAATGCAGAAGAAAAAAATAAGTAAATGAGTATTAATAAAAAGTAATAATAAACACAAATTTAACAGTATTCATGAATAATAATGATAAGAATAATAATAATAATAATAATAATAATAATAATAATAATAATAATAATAATAATAATAATAATCAATAATAATAATAACAATAATAATTTTAGGGTAGCTCAGTGGTAGAGTGCACGACTCGGGAAGTGACAAACCTGCCCAATGCTCGTTCTGTCCCAACTTGGGACATTAGGAAGGGCATCAGCCTAAATCCTCTTTATACCTCGAATCTGCAGCTACCCTTAATCGAATAAGAACTAACAGTGACACATAATAAATACAATAAAAAAAAGAGCTCCACAACAATAACACTTATCGTTTATAGTGTCGTGGATATAATGGTTTTTGGTGATAGCAACTAGGTAAATATAAATGTCAATAACACAGTAAGTTTTTTTTTATGAGTGTGGCACCAGGAGAGTCAAGAAAACTGCCCTCATCAATAAAGAAAAAACATTAGGACGAAGAAAAAGAAAAACGTTAAGGACAAGGCAGAGATGAGGTAACGATACACAAAGGAAAAGGAGAGGCTGGAAGAATAGTCAAGGTACTGAGAACCCAGAGATATGGTAGGTTTAAGCCCGGAGATGACGATAGATCTGCTATTTGAAGGAAGATAAGCTATTAGAATGAGGCAAGACAGAGGGAGATAGAGAGTTCCAGAGTCTGGAGGTAGATGGGAAGAAGCAATCGCTGCACCAACCAATCCGTGAGTTACAAATCTCAACACAGTACCTGTGAGACGAGGCCGCTAGGCGAGTGTTACGAGGCCTCGGCAGTGAGGGAGCGATGGACCGCACCAACTCCTCAGAACAGCGATGGAAGTAGTAGCGAGAGAAAAAAAAAGGGATGACACCTTACGGAGAAGAAAAAGAGAATCCAGATTAAAAGTAAGAGAAAGGTCAATAATGAGTCTGACTGCCTAAGATTCAACTCTATCAAGGAAATATGTACAAGAAGAAGCACCCCATATGTGCGAGTAGTATTCTAAGCAGGGTTGCATAAGACCTTTATAGATTTTAAGTAACTGTAAAATGTTAAAGAAATGATGAGAATGAAACAGAACCCCCATGTTTTTTGGATACAGATTTAGAAATTTGGATAATGTGATTCTTCAAAGACAGGTTAGAGGCTGCTTAGATTCCTAATATGTTGTTAGAATTATCAGGGTAAATTTTGTTAGTTTCAATGACAATAGGGCTATCAGGAGGAGAAGATAAAGAGATAGCCAAAAAATGTGTTTTGGAGGCATTAAATATGGCTAAATTTTTGGTGTTCCACTCAGATAACCTCTGCAATTTGGAGTTGAGAGTAGAAAAGTGATATGAGACTGATTACGAGTAGCAGATGAAAGTTGTAAAGAAAAGGCAGTGTAAAAATGAAGGGTAGAATCGTCAGCAAATGTGTGAAGAAAAGAGGAAGATGGGGACTGAAGAAGATCGTTGATGAAGAGAAGGAACAGAACAGGTGAAAGAATAGACCCCTGTGGAACACCACTGGTAACAGGGAATGGGCTAGATGTTGCACCATCAACAACCACAGATATAAAACGGTCAGAAAAAATGGAAATCAGAGAACACAAAGAAGGGGTAAAGCCATAGGCAGGGAGTTTGACCAATAGAGCCTTGTGCCAGACTCTGTCAAAAGCCTTAGCTATATCAATGGTGACAACAAAGGACTCCCATAGTTCCTCAAAGAAGATGACCATTCATGAGTAAGATAAGACAGGACGTCATCAATGGATCTTGCCTTATGGAGACCATACTGGTGATTGGAAATAAGTGAGTTAGATTCAGGACGTTTTAAGAAGTGAGCAATGAGAAAGTTTCAAAAACTTTAGCAATAGCATAGGTTAGGTCAATAGGTTAGTAGTTTAAAGGAATGGAGCAGTCAGTCTTCTTAGGAACAGGTTGCACTAGAGCATGCATCCAAGATGAAGGATAAATACTGGTTGAGAGAAGCAAAAAAGACGGTAAAGCTCAGGAGCCAGTTCATCTGCAAGCTCCTTAAGGAACATTGCAGGGATACCATCAGGACCACATGCATAATTTGTCTTTAGAAAGTGAAGAACTATGAATTTTGGATGAAGACAGGACAAGGGAGGTCATAGGGTCAGGGAAGGGTAAAGAATAAGGGACAGGTCCGCTAGAATCATTTACAGAAAAGTTGGCAGGAGAGAGCCAAAGAGAGTGGCTTTTTCAGTAGGAGAGTGAGCTATAGAACATCAGAGTGAATGAGCGAGGGAAAGCTTAAGTTACAGAAGTTTTTGGAGAGGTTTTTGGCTAAGGACCAGAAACATTTATCAGTGCGAGAGGAGTTATGGTCATCAACTTTCCTTCTTATAAAAGAAGCTTTAGATCTTTGAATTTGAGCAGTACAATGATTCCTAGCTACAATAAATGCAAAGTATGCTAAATTAGAAGGAGAGGCTTGGTACAACTGGTGCGCCCGGTCCCTGGCTTGAATAGCCATGGAGCAGGCACGGTCAAACCAAGGGTGAGAAAAAGTTTTCATACTGGAGGGGATGAATGCGGCCATTCCTTTTAGGGCTACTTGATCAGGGTTGTGGGGACCAAAAGCAGTACTGATCCCATGGGAGGTCAAAGAGGAAGTTACACAAATCTTCAGAGTGGTCAGATGTACAAAGAGGGGGAAGCACAGAATAAGAGTAGTTTGAAGGGCTAGAAGTAAAATATAGGTCAAGAGTGTTGATTGCATGTGCGTGTCGATCGGGAACATGGGTAGCATGTTTGATATGCTCCAGAGCATGAGTAATAGAGAAAGCAAGGGTCTCATTTCCTCCCACATCAGTGTGAGAAGAATTAAGCCACTCACTGTGTTATACACTGGTCTCCAATATATAGAACTTCAACATGTAGGAGAAGATAGCAAGGACTCATAGCAAGAGGACATATATTCAAAGAAAGACACAAAGTTATTGGAGTTTGGAGAACAGTAGCAGAAGCAATGGAATATAGTGGTAGTGGAGAGATATGTTTTCTGCCAGAGAATATCAAAGTCAGGAGATTCAAGGTTCATGAGTCTTGCAATAGAAGTTTTAGTGATGCAGTAGGCACAGACCTCACCTGTTGTATGAAAGTCATAGTGAGAGATTTTAAATGAGTCAGTGGAAGCATGGCTAGACAGCTGGGTTCCAGAGAGAAGGAGGAGATGGTTGGGTAGGGAAGTTCTCAAGTGATATTCAACAGACGAAAGATTAGAGTTCAGACCACGAATGTTAGAAAAGTGAAGAGTGAAAGAAGCAGATCTATCAGCAGGTGCAAGGTTAAGGTCAAAACCATTACTGCCACCAAGTGTGTCTACCCTCATGGCAATTGTGGAGTCAACAAGATCCCTGGAGATTCTTAGCACCCCTCTATGCCAGGCTGGGGGCCATTACCTGTGGACCTTCCATAAACATAGCAAAAAAGAGGAAAAAGATATGGGGAGTATTGTGACTTGTCAAATGTGATGGGATAGCAAGAGATGTGTAACGAATATGACAGAATATTCGGTGTAGATGTAGGCATAAGGAAAGAACCATGACTTAAGGAAGACTCAACCAAGAGATGTCTGGACCAGTCCTAGTTGAATGTGCAATACCTTCAGTCATATTATTACACTGGGTAGCTAATGCCATGAACAACCCACTAATCATGAATCGAAGGGGATGTTTACGAAGAGGTTTGTCATTATTTGAATTAGAAATTATGGATCAGGTGGAGATTAGGAACCTCATGGTTGACAAGATTTTCTGACGGCAAAAGTGGATGTGCTTTCGAACAATTGATTAGCCTGCTGGCTAGTACAGTGGTAACGCGCTGGCTTCGCATTCACGAGGTCGAAAGATCGGTCCCAGTCCAAGACCGAGAGTTTAAGCTGTTTACTGACAGGAACTGCTGTGGTTGGGCACCACAGTTGGGGGTTAGGGCTTGCCCTGGCTGACGAATACCCATTGTATTGTAATGGAAATAAAGGTTTATTATTATTATTATTTATAATTATAATGCATTTCAAAACATGTAATCATTCTTATATAAATATCAATATTTGTTATGCTATTAAAGTAAATTATATATATATATATATATATATATATATATATATATATATATATATATATATATATATATATATATATATATATATATATATATATATATCAGGTAAAAAAAGCTACAGGCCCAGACGAGATCCCAGAAAAAGTTTGGAAATGTGAAGAGGAATTTGGAATAGATATGCTATGGGATATAATGAAAAAGATACATCAGAAAGAAAAGATGCCAAAGGAATGGAGGAAAAGCTTTCGCATACCATTATTCAAGGAGAAAGGAGATGTTCGAAACTGTAATAATTACCGGGCAATCAAACTAATTTCGCACATGATGAAGATATGGGAAAGGATTATAGATCATAGGTTAAGGGAAGAGAACAAAGATTGGGGAGGAGCAAATCTGATTTATGCCAGGTAGAAGCACATCCGATGCAAATTTTGCCATAAGACAGATAATGGAAAAAAATAGAGAGGGCCAAACGGAACTGCATTTAGTATTTATAGATTTAGAAAAAGTCTATGAGAGAGTCCCACGGTAAGAGATCTGGAGATGCCAGAGAGAGAGAGAGAGGAACACCCGAGAAATATGTTTAGAGTAATTAAAGATATGTGTGAAGGAGCATGCACACAGGTAAGGACAAGTGTTGGATTAACAGAGGAGTTTGCAGTAGGGGTTGAGTTACATCAGGGATCATCAATGAACCCATATTTGTATAATATAATAATGGATGTAGCTACTGATGGAGTAAGGGAACGGGCACCGTGAAGTATGTTGTTTGCTGATGATGTAGTGTTGTGTGATGAGACCAGAGAGGGAGTGGAGAGGAAGTTGGATAGATGGAAAGAGGCATTGGTAAGTAGAGGACTGCATATCAGTAGAACAAAAACAGATTGTATGTGTTGTCACCCCACCAATCAGCTGGGTGACATACATCTACAGGAGGAAATAGTAAACAGGACAGAAAAATTCAAGTACCTGGGTTTATATGTGGAGGAAAATGCAGAACTAGTAGTGGAGGTAAGCAGCAGAATCCAAGCAGGATGGAACAACTGGAAAAGGGTATCTGGAGTGTTGTGTGACTGGAGGATAAAAGTGATACTGAAGGGAAAAGTGCATAAAACTGTAGTGAGACCTGCAATGACATATGGAGCAGAGACCTGGCCCACGAAGATATCTTATGAAAAGAGAATGGATGTAGCAGAAATGAGGAAGCTTAGATGGATGGTTGGAATCAAAAGAAATGATAGGATTAGGAATTATTTAGTAAGAAGAGCAACTGAAGTTATAGAAGTATCTAAGAAAATCCAAGAAGAGAGGCTCCACTGGTTCGGACATGTCATGAGGAGGGATCAGCAGTATGTTGGGAGGAGAGTGTTGGAGATGGAGGTGCCAGGTAGAAGGAGGAGGGTGAGACCAAAGAGAAAGTGGATGGTGTGTGTAACAGCTGATATGGAACAAAAAGATATTTACAATGGATGACGTCGAAAATAGGAATCGTTGGAAACGGCTTTCCAGAAATAGCGACCCTGCATAAGTGGGAAAAGCTGTAGTGGAAGAAGAAGATTAGGTAAAGGTGAGTAACACCTAGGTAAATAACCCTGTAAATTATTAGGTTGGCTTAGGTTAGTTAACATTAAATGACTTGCCTTGTAAATACAATAAACTTTAGATGCCCTGGGGTTACTCTTCTTTATCTGATCCAAGTTATGAATATCAAAATAAAATAATTCAGGTTAGGAAATGTATTATCGCTTGCTCACGAATAAAAAACTAGTGCCGTCTCTTGACGTTCAAACGTGGGGTCGTTAATTTTTACCTGATTCGAACCTGTTATTATTATAATAATAATAATAATAATAATAATAATAATAATAATAATAATAATAATAATAATAATAATAATAATAATAATAATAATAATAAACGATAACAACTATTGTGGTATAGCTACGGATATCTTCATGACCTAGATTTGCATGTACCACATGACCTCCCTTTGCATTTAACAAAGTGCAAGGGAGGCGCTGCCTATGTAATTAAAGGTGTTGTCACTTTGAGTTTATTGTATGCACATCTCTTTACTAAAATGCAAAATTTATGAGTGTTGAGGTGCCAATTTTAGACAACAAATAGGGATTCCGGCCATCATGGTGCTAGGCCTAAACTTGAGCGTGAGTACATACTATGTGTTCATTTTTTTTGTATGACTGTGGCACCGGGACAGGCAAAAACTGCCCTCATCAATAAAGGCCCAGTCACGAGAAAATACCAAGATGAATAAAAAATAAACTGTTAAGGACAAGGCTGAGATGAGGTAATGTCACACAAAGGAAAACGACAGACATAAAAAAGTCAAAGTACAGAGGACCCAGAGATATGGAGGACTAGGCCCTGAGATGACGATAGATCTGCTTTTTGAAGGATGATAGGTCATAAGAATTAGGAAAGACAGAAGGAGGAAGAGAGTTCCAGAGTCTGGAGGTAGATGGGAAGAAGCAGCCGCTGCATCGACCAATCCGTGAGCTACAAATCTCCACACAGTACCTGTGAGATGAGGCCGCTTGACGAGTGTTACGTGGCCTCGGCAGTGGGGGAGGGATGCAACTCGCCTACTCATCAGAGCAGCGATGGAAGTAGTAGTGATAGCAAAGAGAAAGGGAAGATACCTTTCGGCAAAGAGAGACAGAATCCAGATTAGAAGTAAGAGAAGGATCATTAATGAGTCTGACTGCCTTAGATTCAACCCTACCAAGGAGATAAGTATAAAAAGAACCCCAGATGTGTGAGCAGTGTTCTAAGCAAGGACGGATAAGACCTTTATAGATTCTAAGTAACTGTAAAAAGGAAAATTAATGACGAAAACAAAACAAAATCTCCAATTTTTTTGGATGAAGATTTAGAAATTTGGATTATGTGATTCCTCCAAGACAAGTTAGAGGCTATACAGATTCCTAATATGGTGATAGAATTAACAGGGTAAATTTCGTTAGCTTCGAAGACAATAGGGTCATAAGGAAGAGAAGAAGATAAAGAGATAGCCAGAAATTGTCTTGGAGGCATTGAATTTAAATAAATTTTTGGTGCCTCACTAAGACACCCTCTGCAAATCGGAGTTGAGAGTAGAAGAAAAAGAGATACGAGACAGATTACGAGTAGAAGATG
>JAXCGZ010019271.1:55000-73213 GCA_037179515.1 Halocaridina rubra
AAGCACATAGCTAAGCTTGAAAAAGTTCAAAAACATGCCACGAAACTGGTGCCAGAAATACGCAATCTCAGTTATGATGAGAGGCTGAGGGAATTAGACTTACCATCACTTGAAGCTAGAAGAGTGAGGGGGGGATATGGTGACAGTCTTTAAATTCCTTCATGGTTATGATAGAGTGGATAGGGATCGATATTTTGATATGGCTGGCTTAGAACAAGAGGTCATAGTTTGAAGCTTCGTAAGAAAACTTCTTTGCAGGATGTAAGAAAATACTTTTTCAGTGTAAGAGTAGTTGATAATTGGAATTGGCTAAGCGAGGAGGTAGTTAATGCTATCTCAATCCATAGTTTTAAGGACAGGTATGATAAGTATCACTAAGTATAAAATGGAACCGATGAGGAGACGGGAAGATACGAGCTTTGGGCTCTTTCCCGTAAACACAATTAGGTAATCACAATTAGGTAATCATATATATATATATATATATATATATATATATATATATATATATATATATATATATATATATATATATATATATATATAAACGCATTACCATTTGTGAGAATATGAATCATATTTTACCCCGACCGGAAGTCGAACCTAGGACACTGTAGTTGGTAGCGCCTTGGCACAGTAATTATGTGTCCAAGGTTCGAGTCCCTGTCAGGGTAAAATACTATTCATATATATATATATATATATATATATATATATATATATATATATATATATATATATATATATATATATATATATATATATATATATATATAAAGAGAGAGAGAGAGAGAGAGAGAGAGAGAGAGAGAGAGAGAGAGAGAGAGAGAGAGAGAGAGAGAGAGAGAGAGAGAGAGAGAGAGTGCTAAAAAACAAGAAAGAATAAAGGCTGGAATGGCATCATAAAATTTCAACATTAGCACATAATAACAAACGCCACAACAGTGATGATAAAAAGAAAACAGAACGAGGAATAAGGAAAAGAATGATAAAGCAAATGAAAGGCAAACAATGTTATAAACAAACATAGGCGTAAATAAGCATGCACCTGCGTTATATGTGTGCTTATATACGCTGATACAAGAGAAATCTAATCTTGTGAACATGCTGATGGCTTGAAAACACTAAGCTATAAGAATCAAATAAGCATGAAAAGAAACAGGGACACAAATGTAAATTAGAGTAAGAAAAAGGAGAGGAAAAAGAAATTCTAAGAAAAGCTGCAATCTAGCCAGAGAGATAAAACAGAAGGAATAAAATGAGCCCAAAATTGAGAAGGAAAACATGAGGAATGAAGGAAGGTAGAACACACACGATAGGCGTTGGGTTCGGAGATCCAAGGAAATTGAAATCATTGTTGGAAAGAGTAAAACATAAAAATAAAAGGTATATAGGAAGAAATAGGAATAAAAAAAATATATGAAAAGGCGGTAGAGGGAAAAGAAACGTCATTAAGATGAGAAAATAAAGAAAGTATAACAAAGAAAGAAGCAAAAGAAAGGGAAAGAAAACGAAAAGATAAGACAGGAAAGGAGAGATCGACCTAGTGATGAGTAAGCCATATTGCGAGTTGACTTCAGCAACTGCGACCTAAAGTCACCATCAGGTGAGAAAGAAGTGCGCAGAGAACAGCAAATGATGTTGTATTTTCTCATACCTTAAGTGATGAACTTAGTGTCAGTAGTCTCATGAATGGAAACCACCTTTTGGTTCGAAAACATAGTATTCCATACAGCCAAAACTACACTCACCTCTAAAAACTTAGGCAATAAAGATTAGGATAATGCATAAGGAGTATTATATACCAGTATCACTAACAATTCTGCAAGAAATGGGAATGCATTTATATTACTTTCACTTTACAGATGGCACCATTAGCACATCACTTAAATGACTAACTGAGGGATTATCCTAGCGGTGAACGATAGATCATCGTTTCTAAAAGCGAGTATCTTACTTGATCAACTTCTACTAATACCACCAATAGATTTTTTCCATCAGAGAGAGAGAGAGAGAGAGAGAGAGAGAGAGAGAGAGAGAGAGAGAGAGAGAGAGAGAGAGAGAATGGTACATATTCAAAATATCTGGTAAATGGATATATCATATCTGGCAACTCAATGTTTGGTAGTTAAGTAACCTTGTCAAAGCCTAACCTCTTCTACCCACGGCAATTCAGAACAGGGAGTAGATGCTAGGCTAAATTAGTTTTGCTAAAATATTGCCCACCACAAATACACCAGTCACATTGCAAAACAGGAGGCTAAACTCTAAAAACATGAATTTTGTTGACGGTTAACTAATGGTTTGTGTTACTGGCAGGGAGGGGTAAATTTTTAGAAGAGGGGATTGTACTGTAAAAAGAAAAAAAAAACTTTTCCGAGTTTTCTTTGTGAAACAAACGATTCTAAACTCCATTTCTGGTGCAAAACACTCGATGTAGACTTTCCATGCCCCCCCCCCATTACCCCTAACAATCATAGGGAGAAGTGTTGGGAATCGGGGTTTTGGGTAGGGGGAAAGCAAAAACAAGTGATACTCAGCGGAAATTAAGCACAAATTCCTTTATTCCACAAAGAAAAGTGTTGAAAAAAACATTTTTGGTGCATCCTCCCTAGCTAGGGGCTTTGTTCCTGGACCCCCTTAGGAGTATATTCCTTAGCATGGGGCTATGCCCCCCGGACTCCCCTTAGGGGTACATATGGATCATTGCAGTAAACAATACAAAATCCCATCAGGAGCGCATATGTGTGACAGTATTCACGACTCCAAGAGACTTAGAAAAATTTTGTCAACAAACCAAAATGGCTTATTTCAAAATTCGTCTCCTCATTATTGAGAGATGGCATTGGGTAAATATAGGGTTCATTATTATTGTCTTAGTGAGATCCGTTATTCTATTCATATAAAAAAGCCATAGTCCATTAATCCCCCTAACTAAAATAATACCAAGGAGGAATATTAGTTTTGCCTATGTCCACTGAGAGCAAACGACAACCCTCTAAACGGGGTTTCACATGGTCAAGCATGTTGGCCAAAACGTTGGACAACACGATGATTGTGAGCATGTTTGATCATGTGAATGGGGTAAACGTGTTGGACAGATGCCTGATCAGGCTTGACTTTTGTGGGCGGGGCTTGCTTGTTTATGTCCATGTATGATCGTCTGAACACGCATCAGTCTCAGACCGTCATACATATTCAAATCCCGGGGAGGTAACATCTACAGCAGCACCGTTCAGGACAAGGAAGGGGTAATCATGATGGATTTCATTGACATATATAGGAAGCATATAGCTTTGTAGAAGGTGAATTCGAAAAAATACTCTAACAGGAATTTAAGAAATAAAGGTATAGATGAGTTCCATGAAAAGCTGAAAGAACTTGACCTTCATTGTACGTGGGATGATGTGATGATAAAAGTCAGCTGTTTCTGTAGTTCTTGTAGAAGGGAACTTCGAAAACATGAGAGGTCTAATAAGTCAGGCAATGCAACCAATGATATTTACAAGCCCACACTCTAGTATTTTAACGACATAATGTTCATATGTGATCAAGACTTGCCACGAGAGAGTACATCAAATTTGGATTCTACCACTATTGATGATGAGGAGAGTTTTCATGATTAGGCCAAAGCTGGAGAAAAATTAAAGTTGAGTGTTTAGATCACATACCTGAGCATTTATTTGATGTTACTGAAATAACTCAAATCCACCATGTCTTTATAAGTAATGAACGGCATGACCACATTCAAAATTTCTAAATATGTAGATTCGTCCATGAGCGTATAATTGCATCAATCTTCTGGATGTAATTTCAACTCCATTAAGTTTGTATGATAAATTTGGTCCCTTTTCAGAAACCAGTCCTTTGTCCACTCCACTTTGATTGCTTCCTTTTCCTATCCTTTAGATCAACCACAATCCCAATTGCCATCATCTCTGCTTTGCTTGGGGATATGTTGCTCCTTTGCTTCTTGGCACCGACTAAGGTTGGCGTGTGAAAACTCTTCCAACATGTGATGTTGGAGGTTTGATCAGTGTGTTGGGCAACATGCTTGACCGCGTGAAACCGCGTTATAGGGTGTTACCGATATATGTTTATGTTTTCAATCTTTCGGAAATTTTTTTGTTGTACATTTATTTTCCTAAATTATGTGCATATGCTTATGTTGGGTATTTGAAGTGGTAAGCTTCACTGCTAACCTAATCTTACCCATTCTCTCCACGAGCTCACATACTTAAAACTGAAAATGTGTAGCACATTTGTAACCTATACAAAAATAACGGATTTTGACTTTCATTTCTAGGAAAGTGTACGCCGATATCTGGTAGAACGCTCTTTCCCGTAAGCACGATTTATACTTGTATAGTAGTCGAATCTAACCCAAATTAATTTAAGTTAATCTAAAATAAGCATCAATTTTATTCATGAGAAATATGGGTCATCAAATATCGTCACAACTACGAGAGAATTGTTTGAAAAAAATACCGGTATTATTTGTTTATTGTAACTAAAGTAATTGGAAAAAAGGGATAATCATTATAAATATGAGTTGTTAATGTTTTAACGAGAAAATATTTTAAAGCTTCTCTACTGTATTAGCAAATTTCTTTATATGAAATAGATATTTCCACATCATTATTAACAACTTGGACATCACTAACATGCCAGCACATATATGAATATTTTCAAGTGGATTCTAACTTGAATTTGAATTTGAAGTACCAATCTGGGTAAATTCCAGTACTGTATTACACCATTAAGAGATAGGGAATAGGGAAACAAGTTTTGGTATATATCTGCTTTCACACACCAAGGCAGGGAAAAATTCTCATGAAAATCCTTTTATTAGGCAAGGTTAGGTTTAGATGGGGAAGTTAGGTTAGTTCACATCCATTCAAGAAACAAGCTGTTATTAGAAATTAATGGTTTCCAGGATAAATTTTATTTTCACTTCCCAGTGAGTAAAATTGAAATACTGTACATAACTAGGAAAAAAAATACCTAAAACGACAAATATAATATATATATATATATATATATATATATATATATATATATATATATATATATATATATATATATATATATATATATATATATATATATATATATATATATATATGTGTGTGTGTAGTCGCCGTGGCTCAGTCGGTAGCGTCTCCGACTCTGAGGCGTCAGGTCGAGGGTTCGCGCCCCGCCACGGTCTGAGGTTAGCAAAGGCATGCACTCAGCGTAAGAATTACATCTGCCAAAACAAGTCCTTCGCAAGAAGGCAACCGTCCTAGCCCTTGGTTGATAAGGGAGTCCGTGACGTAAAACCGGAACATATATATATATATATATATATATATATATATATATATATATATATATATATATATATATATATATATGAACGCGTTGATTTACTTTGTTGAACTACCCCAAATAATATAACCAAGGGAACACCTACAGTTTAGCGGGGCATACCAATATTCAAACCCTACCAATAGATGGCGATAGGCTCTGACTACAGAACTGGCAGATGAACACACAACAAAAATGGTGACAATAGGCATACGAAACAATTTTTTTTACTATCCTAACTAAAAATACTTATCTAACCTCTTAGCCTAGGGGGCTTCGTCCCCCTGGGACCCCCCATTTTATTCTCCTAACTAAAAATACTTATCTAACCTTCAGTCGAACTACTTACCTGAGTGGAGGGACGAGGTCGTTGAGCGGCATGCCCCGCCAAACTGTAAACTAGCCTAAGCAAATATAATACTGCTAAGATTCATGGAATCTTTTTCCTAAGTGATGTGATCGGCTACGTCATTGTCTCCCTTTTCTATCAAGGGCTAGAACGGTGTCGTCTTGAGAAAGGACTTTTGTTATGGCAAGTGCGACCGTTACCCTGAGTGACTGCCCTTTCTAACCTCACACCGTGGCTGGCCTCGAACTCACGACATGACGAAGTCGCAAGCGTTACCACTCTGCCACGGCGGGCACAAATCTTTTTCCTAAGTAGGGATGTGAAACTAAATATTAATCAAATTGAGTCTTTAATTACTACTTTCCATCAAAGTTAGTTTTAAAATTAAAATACATATACAAAAGTCATAACTCCCTTATAACAGGGTGGCTGAGTCAAAGTAAAAAAAAAATACTCAGAGGAAAATACAATGGAGGGGAGTTCCCGTCCCCTCGCTGCGCCCCAAATGATACAAATAAACCTAACTGCACCACTTACGTTTGTGTGATAAAGGTAATATTCGTGAAAATGTAAAGTCACTGTAGAAGAACTCGTCTTGTTCAAGAAGCAGAAGATGAATTCTCCTTCGTCGTTTTCAGGTGTCAGGAATCCAACCTGAGCTTCATCTGTGGCACCAACTTCCACGTTACAAAAGAAATCACCGTTTTCTACGTAATTACTTCGAGTACACTGAATCAGTACCATAAAGAATGCCATGTGGTATGTTACACACCATCTCTTTTCTATGAAAAATGAGGAAGACATCTTGAAGGGGAAGAAAAAAAAAACGATTATTTAGCTTAACCCATGATCAAAGACACCAGGTTTGAACAAAATTTCACAACAAAATTCTTGTTTTCCACAAAGGTGTATCTAAAATGAACAACGCAAAAATTATGAATAGTCATATCATAATTCAAAGTGCCATATTTTTTGATTAAAAAAAATATTCATAATAAAAAACCAAGTTTACACAAACTTTCACTTTTATTTCACTACGGTGTAGCTAAATTTATTAACACTAATGAGGAATGGTCAATTTACAATTTATAAGGAATTAATTTTAACGACAACGATTATCATAATAATAATAAAAAACACCAATATAAATAAAACTTCACAACAGATACACAGTTGTATCGAAATGATGATAGATAATAATGAGAAATGAAAATGTTCACAGTTTCCCTGAATGTCTTTTTCACCATCCACTCAGTATGACTACTGTCCACTTACTGAATTGAAAACTTCAGCGTCCCAGTGAGGAACCTGGAGTAGATTCTATCCCTTTTTATTCCTCAGTGAGGAGTTCTATCTCTTTATAAACAACCTGCTATTTACCTCTCAGTAGCAACTCGATTACCTTTTCTGGTTACATCAGCCATTCCTTTCTCAATAATCGTAATATATATAATAAATCTTTGCATATTGCATTTTATTCAATTAATTACTCGCTTAATGATGGACATTTTGCTTTTTGATTATATTCTTAAAGGCTACTTGATGCGTGGTTTTATAAGAGATGTTTTGTTTGTAAACACAATGAAAGAGATTTGACCATTAAAATTGTAATAAAGGTAGAGTATTGTGGGTTCTAAATACTTTCTTTCATATAACTATTATTGTTATTATTATTATTATTATTATTATTATTATTATTATTATTATTATTATTATTATTATTATTATTATTATTATTATTATTATCTCATCAGTTTTCAGTACAAACTCTTTCCATTTAACTTTTGACTGAAAATGTCCAATAACACCTAAATGGAAAACATAACACAGGCAAAAAAAATTTATTCACAGAGTCTCCCAATCAAGATAAATCAGAAAAAATATAAGGAAAACCGAATAAATCCTAAGAAATAAGGAGGAATGTTTCCAGTGTATTTTCTATGATTCGAAAGACTTTAATATAGCAAATTCAGTGTAGGTTTGTTCGTTTTGATTGAAGAAGATGAGGAATTGAGAATCATATCTTTTTTTGAGTGTGACAACAGCACGGACAAAGAAAATTGTCCCATAGGGCCTGGATACGAAGAAGCATAAAGCAAAGAGAAACAGAGACTGGGAGTGTTGTGAGATGTCAGCTGTGAAGGAAAATAAGAGTTGTGTAACGAATATACAAGAGTATTCTGTTAATCCCATTCGAATGGGGTTGGACACATACAACTTAAATGTAGTCATCAGTCTAACTACAGCATCATCATCATCATAAGCAGTAGTAGTAGTAGTAGTAGTAGCAGTTGTAGAAGTAACTCCATTTAAGCATTGCTATACACGATACACTGAAATAAGGTAAGACAGAGTTGTCAAAAACCATGTATTATATTTTACATGTAACTGAATATAACGAAAATAAAAAAAAAATAAAAAAATATTTATAAACTAATTAATATATAAATAAATACATAAATAAATAATCCAGGAAAGAAGTATCCAAGTGAAAATGATTCAGCCAAACACAATATAAATCTAGAAATAATGTACAAGATGGCATTACTTAATCAAACATTATAATAGTCAACAACAACGCTAAGATATATTTAAAGATATATTAAAAAAAAAAACATTTAAGTCAGGAATTGACCAGCCAGGCTTACTCTGGTTCAATTCCTCGCGGGGCGTTAGGAACACGATCCAACCTTAATCCCCTCGCAGCTCCAATCAGGCAAGTGTCCACCCCATTCGAATGGGGACTAATTGTGACACCTTAAACAGAAAAAAATGTTCAGGATACATTGTTATACTTTACAAGGTCACTGAAGAATACATAGAAGAATGGGAAGCTTAGAAACAATTATCAGATTATTTCCACTTATTTCCAAGTCTAACTTTGGAAGAAGTAAACAAATAATCCCTTTCACTTTCATTTAACCTAGAGCCATAGTCAAGGGCTCAATTACTATAAAAAATGTGATTTTTTATTAAAAGTTCTAAAAATTTTATACTCACAACACAAACAAACTGCGTGTCATAGTTGCGAAGCATATATAATATGAATTACTATGACAACTACATAAAAAATACAGTGTGGGCTTTGACTCGATCATTCCCCTTATAAGGGGGATTACGGCCATTGCATATGGAAATTTGGGTATATTCTATTCTCTAGATTGGTATGTGTGTGTGTGTGTGTGTGCTTTTCTTTAGGGAAATAAATTAACATTAGAAAAAAATCATTATTATTTTTGAATCCTTGTGGGGAAAAAAAAAAAAAAAAAAAAAATATATATATATATATATATATATATATATATATATATATATATATATATATATATATATATATATATATATATATATATATATATATATATATATATATATATATTCACAGATAATACATGAATAAGATCTATAAAAATAAATGCAAAGAAAACATTTCATAAACAATACCACATTTTGCGGGTGAATAAATTACGAATTAAGTCAATCACACATTTGATATACTCGGGGGGGGGGGCGTAGGAATTACCCCCTTGAATCCTACCTGGCTCCATCCCCGTTTAAGGCATTTTTAATTTCGGCATATTATTATCTTAATATTTTCATTTTTATCGCTTCACTTTTTTCTTTTTTTTTTATTATTTGAAGTAACTGTGTTCCTCATTTCCTAAGTCTTATCTGTTATCTGTGCATTTTTGTAGTGAACTGTGTTTTTGTAGCATTTTCTGAAAGAAAAAAAGAAAAACAGTCACCCCGCATAAAGACGGGCCAAGAAAGCTGAAGGTTTTTATCTATGGGCATTTCCCGTATGTATATATATATATATATATATATATATATATATATATATATATATAATATATATATATATATATATATATATATATATATATATATATATATATATATATATACTCATACAATAAATTTCTGAATTTTTACCTTTGTAAAAGCAAACAAAAACATTATATCAATATGAAATTTAAATATTGCTAGAATATTAACGGGTACAATTTATACTTACTCTATAGCACACTAGACTATAAATCATGTAGTTGATATTATTTGAATTTTTCCAGCTGGGCTTGTTGCTTGGCTTATAATAATAATAATAAAAATAATGATGATGATGATAATAATAATAATAATAATAATAATAATAATAATAATAATAATAATAATAATAATAATAATAATGATAATGATAATGATACTACTACTACTACTACTACTACTACTACTAATAATAATAATAATAATAATAATAATAATCATAATCATAATAATAATAATAATAATAATAATAATAATAATACCAGTAAGGTGCCATATAAAGGTACTGTATTATTTTCGTATGAACCCTAATTCCTCTTCCCCCCCCCCCCTTTCGTTACCTATTTTAGTTTTCTTTGCACTATACGTGCTCTGGGAAGGCCTTTTTTTTTTTTTTTTTTTTTTTTTTACCACATCACGAGAGGTTAAGAAGCGTAGGTGTTGAGTGTTTTCCTCTGTAAAATAGATATGATTCCTGCTCCGTCAAGAACTGAAGTCTCACATGTTGGCTCTTCTTTTTCTTCCTCTTCTTCCAATGTTGTTGTGGTTCCTTCTCCGACAACCACTGGTGTTTTTGCGTATTGGCGTTTTTTCTTCTTCTTCTTCTTCTTCTTCTTCTTCTTCTTTAGTCCAAATACACAGGTCATTATTGTAGTCTTACAATTTTCCCTTACTTAGCTTTGGCAGTGGCTCCCAAGCTTTACTACAACTCGAACCCCTAGGAAATGTTTGATTAAAGTTGGCACCTCCTACAAAAGTAAAATCGTATTTAACGATGAAGAAATCATTCTGATTTCTGGCAGTTGGCTGAATGATAACTCATGACTCATTTTCACTCAAAGGACACAAGGCACTCATTGTGGCACCCCAGAATGGGAAACTTTAATTTTAAGTATTTTGAGAATATACTTTGATTATCTATTACAGATCACAAATCAAAGATTAATACGCCCCATCAATGAATTTTCAAGGACTCCTCCCATCAAAAGGCCTCCTTCATCAAACACAAAAGCATGTTAAAAACAAATAGGTCGTTAATATCGCCAACAACAACAACAACAGCACCCTTTTAAAAAGTTAACTAGGGAGAAAACAAAGAAAAAAGATAATTGCAAAACTAAGTCAAACCAAACCACTTATATAGAAAGACAATAGAGAGTTTCCCAAGTCTGCATTTATGTATATTAAATTTTCCTTCACATAAACTTCTGGCTGGGAAGCTGGACAATTGTCCCTTGGGACAACTGCTCTCTAGGACTACTACCCTCTAGAACAACTGCCCTCTAGGAAAACTGCCCACTAGAACAACTTCCCTCTAGGAAAACTGCCCTATAGAACAACTGCCCATTTGACATTCAATAATGAGTACAGTAGTTTCCAGGTATATATTTCACTCCTCATCTATTGCATTACAAGTAATGGTTATATGTTTAACCAAAAATTAACCTAACTTAACCTTATCTTACCTGACCCTATCAGTATATTTCGTTTTAATATTATCAAAGGGCGATTGTCGGCCATTGCATTAAGATATAGAGGCTACTGTCTTAGGCACCATCGTCCTGGGGGCAATTGTCCTGAGGGTAATTGTTTATACCCCTTCACTCAGAATCCCTTCCTAAGGATCGTGGATATCCAAAACGCTTAAAAAATTCAGTTCAATACTGAAGAATGAAGACGCAAAATGTGAAATTGATTGTCATTATTGTAAAACTCTTAATATCCCATGGTTTTGATTTAGTTAAATTACCTAATTAGTTATCTATTATGAATAACAATCATATGACTACACAATGTAATATTTATTCTATTTTATATGTATTTATTTATCTATTTATTTACTTTTGCTGTTATAGTGACACACGACTCGCCATTATTAATAAAAAAAAAAAAACCTGACGCCACCTTCAAACCTAGTCTCATTCTCAAGCCGTGTTTTGGAACCTTCCGTTTGCAAACGACGTGAAGTGTGGAAAGAGAAGGTAAAGAGATAGTTCATTTAAAGAAAATACACATATTCCTGGAGAATGTATTGAGTATTTCTTGAAAATGAATGAACATTCTGAACAATACCAAAATGCAGGTTAATAATGAAATCATGTTAATTGATTAAAGCAATGTTGAAACGCACTGTGTCTGTGAGCACTTCTCATTATGCTTGATCACTTTTGTCAAATACTCGGGAAAATATTAATACACCACAAGAGCGTATTGTGCATAGAACCTTGTGAGCACTTCTCATTATGCTCAATCACTGCTGTCAAATAGAACCTTCAAGAATCCAATAGAAAGGACTGCAAAACCTACGATATAAAGAGTAAATCTATATTTTATATGAACAGACTGAACTTAAAAACAAACACCAGCTAGAAATAAATTATCGTAGATTTTCTCGTCTCTCTATTTTGTTTAATATTCTCGCAATTGGCAATACTATGCTTGGCACGAATTGTTTTTCCGTCTCGCCAATGACCTGCATCCAATTGGATCTCTCGCTCACCTTTTAAAACTCATTGGCTAGGGTGATTTTTACTCCTGAGTTGCTGAGCTTCGCACGATTCAAATGGAAGTCATGTGCATTAAAGAAGGCAGTCAATAAACGAGATAATTAATGTTTATGAGTTGCTTAGCTGGCTGAAATGCACAAGTACATCATTATGCACTTGTTCTGTACACAACACGATGATGATTCACAGGCAAACAAACGAAATAAGAAGTTGGGCTGTTCAGTGGACATAGATTTAGACTCTTACCCAAAAGGATTAGAGTTCAATTGCTCAATTTGGCTCCAGCAGTTCATCTTGTCGCCAGAATAATTTAAGGACGAAAAAGAGAAGGAAATGACCACCCTCGTGTGTTAGTCCTTGGCCCAATTTCTTAAACAGTGCAAACCTAGGATGCCATATTGTTAGTTAGCTAGACACACAAATGGATTTCATAAAAGCATCTGACGCTGTTCTGTGTATGGCTTGGATCTCCCCATGGGGGGATCCTAGCCATACACAGAACCGCGTCAGATGCGTTTATGAAATCCATATGTGTGTGTCTAGTTAACTAACAATATGGTATCCTAGGTTTACACTGTTTAAGAAATCGGACCCTTGTCAAACACAGGCTCAGTGAGATATGTTAACCATCGAATAAGGCACATAATTATCTGTTCTGAAGCTCTCTTTGAAGACAGATACATAGACACTAAGATTACTTCCGTATTGGCCATCTAACAATGCAGTCTAATTTATTTATGTTAATGTATTGTAATATATATATATATATATATATATATATATATATATATATATATATATATATATATATATATATATATATATATATATATATATATACATATATATATATATATATATATATATATATATATATATATATATATATATATATATATATATATATATATATATATATATATATATATATATATATATATGAATCATTTTTTACCCCGACCGGGACTCGAACCTAGGACTTATGATTACTAAGTCAAGGCGCTACCACTACACCACAGAAGGTTAAAAGGAATCCAACCTTATAGCTTATATCTGCTATACTTAGGAATGAACGCATTCTAACTGAATGCCACTATGTTCATATTACAGATTCCCCAACCTCACTCGTGGCTTCATTTTAGCATTTAATTCAATTCCCAATCTCATTCGGGCATGAAATATCAAATAAGCACATTACATATGTGAAAACATGAATCATTTTTTACCCCGACCGGGACTCGAACCTAGGACTTATGATTACTAAGTCAAGGCGCTACCACTACACCACAGAAGGTTAAAAGGAATCCAACCTTGTAGCTTATATCTGCCTTACTTAGGAAAGAACGCATTCTAACTGAATGCCACTATGTTCATATTACAGATTCCCCAACCTCACTCGTGGCAGATATAAGCTATAAGGTTGGATTCCTTTTAACCTTCTGTGGTGTAGTGGTAGCGCCTTGACTTAGTAATCGTAAGTCCTAGGTTCGAGTCCCGGTCGGGGTAAAAAATGATTCATGTTTTCACATATGTAATGTGCTTATTTGATATTTCATGCCCGAATGAGATTGGGAGTTGAATTAAATGCTAAAATGAAGCCACGAGTGAGGTTGGGGAATCTGTAATATGAACATAGTGGCATTCAGTTAGAATGCGTTCATTCCTAAGTATAGCAGATATAATCTATAAGGTTGCATTCCTTTTAACCTTCTGTGGTGTAGTGGTAGCGCCTTGACTTAGTAATCATAAGTCCTAGGTTCGAGTCCCGGTCGGGGTAAAAAATGATTCATGTTTTCACATATGTAATGTGCTTATTTGATATGTCATGCCCGAATGAGATTGGGAATTGCATTAAATGCTAAAATGAAGCCACGAGTGAGGTTGGGGAATCTGTACTATGAACATAGTGGCATTCAGTTAGAATGCGTTCATTCCTAAGTATAGCAGATATAAGCTATAAGGTTTGATTCCTTTTAACCTTCTGTGGTGTAGTGGTAGCGCCTTGACTTAGTAATCATAAGTCCTAGGTTCGAGTCCCGGTCGGGGTAAAAAATGATTCATGTTTTCACATATGTAATGTGCTTATTTGATATTTCATGCCCGAATGAGATTGGGAATTGAATTAAATGCTGAAGTGAAGCCACGAGTGAGGTTGGGGAATCTGTGATATGACCATAGTGGCATTCAGTTAGAATGCGTTCATTCCTAAGTATAGCAGATATAAGCTATAAGTTTGGATTCCTTTTAACCTTCTGTGGTGTAGTGGTAGCGCCTTGACTTAGTAATCATAAGTCCTAGGTTCGAGTCCCGGTCCGGGTAAAAAATGATTCATGTTTTCACATATGTAATGTGCTTATTTGATATGTCATGCCCGAATGAGATTGGGAATTGCATTAAATGCTAAAATGAAGCCACGAGTGAGGTTGGGGAATCTGTAATATGAACATAGTGGCATTCAGTTAGAATGCGTTCATTCCTAAGTATAGCAGATATAAGCTATAAGGTTGGATTCCTTTTAACCTTCTGTGGTGTAGTGGTAGCGCCTTGACTTAGTAATCATAAGTCCTAGGTTCGAGTCCCGGTCGGGGTAAAAAATGATTCATGTTTTCACATATGTAATGTGCTTATTTGATATTTCATGCCCGAATGAGATTGGGAATTGAATTAAATGCTAAAATGAAGCCACGAGTGAGGTTGGGGAATCTGTAATATGAACATAGTGGCATTCAGTTAGAATGCGTTCATTCCTAAGTATAGCAGATATAAGCTATAAGTTTGGATTCCTTTTAACCTTCTGTGGTGTAGTGGTAGCGCCTTGACTTAGTAATCATAAGTCCTAGGTTCGAGTCCCGGTTGGGGTAAAAAATGATTCATGTTTTCACATATGTAATGTGCTTATTTGATATTTCATGCCCGAATGAGATTGGGAATTGAATTAAATGCTAAAATGAAGCCACGAGTGAGGTTGGGGAATCTGTAATATGAACATAGTGGCATTCAGTTAGAATGCGTTCATTCCTAAGTATAGCAGATATAAGCTACAAGGTTGGATTCCTTTTAACCTTCTGTGGTGTAGTGGTAGCGCCTTGACTTAGTAATCATAAGTCCTAGGTTCGAGTCCCGGTCGGGGTAAAAAATGATTCATGTTTTCACATATGTAATGTGCTTATTTGATATTTCATGCCCGAATGAGATTGGGAATTGAATTAAATGCTAAAATGAAGCCACGAGTGAGGTTGGGGAATTTGTAATATGAACATAGTGGCATTCAGTTAGAATGCGTTCATTCCTAATTATAGCAGATATAAGCTATAAGGTTGGATTCCTTTTAACCTTCTGTGGTGTAGTGGTAGCGCCTTGACTTAGTAATCATAAGTCCTAGGTTCGAGTCCCGGTCGGGGTAAAAAATGATTCATGTTTTCACATATGTAATGTGCTTATTTGATATTTCATGCCCGAATGAGATTGGGAATTGAATTAAATGCTAAAATGAAGCCACGAGTGAGGTTGGGGAATCTGTGATATGAACATAGTGGCATTCAGTTAGAATGCGTTCATTCCTAAGTATAGCAGATATAAGCTATAAGGTTGGATTCCTTTTAACCTTCTGTGGTGTAGTGGTAGCGCCTTGACTTAGTAATCATAAGTCCTAGGTTCGAGTCCCGGTCGGGGTAAAAAATGATTCATGTTTTCACATATGTATTGTGCTTATTTGATATTTCATGCCCGAATGAGATTGGGAATTGAATTAAATGCTAAAATGAAGCCACGAGTGAGGTTGGGGAATCTGTAATATGAACATAGTGGCATTCAGTTAGAATGCGTTCATTCCTAAGTATAGCAGATATAAGCTATAAGGTTGCATTCCTTTTAACCTTCTGTGGTGTAGTGGTAGCGCCTTGACTTAGTAATCATAAGTCCTAGGTTCGAGTCCCGGTCGGGGTAAAAAATGATTCATGTTTTCACATATGTAATGTGCTTATTTGATATGTCATGCCCGAATGAGATTGGGAATTGCATTAAATGCTAAAATGAAGCCACGAGTGAGGTTGGGGAATCTGTAATATGAACATAGTGGCATTCAGTTAGAATGCGTTCATTCCTAAGTATAGCAGATATAAGCTATAAGGTTTGATTCCTTTTAACCTTCTGTGGTGTAGTGGTAGCGCCTTGACTTAGTAATCATAAGTCCTAGGTTCGAGTCCCGGTCCGGGTAAAAAATGATTCATGTTTTCACATATGTAATGTGCTTATTTGATATTTCATGCCCGAATGAGATTGGGAATTGAATTAAATGCTAAAATGAAGCCACGAGTGAGGTTGGGGAATCTGTAATATGAACATAGTGGCATTCAGTTAGAATGCGTTCATTCCTAAGTATAGCAGATATAAGCTATAAGTTTGGATTCCTTTTAACCTTCTGTGGTGTAGTGGTAGCGCCTTGACTTAGTAATCATAAGTCCTAGGTTCGAGTCCCGGTTGGGGTAAAAAATGATTCATGTTTTCACATATGTAATGTGCTTATTTGATATTTCATGCCCGAATGAGATTGGGAATTGAATTAAATGCTAAAATGAAGCCACGAGTGAGGTTGGGGAATCTGTAATATGAACATAGTGGCATTCAGTTAGAATGCGTTCATTCCTAAGTATAGCAGATATAAGCTACAAGGTTGGATTCCTTTTAACCTTCTGTGGTGTAGTGGTAGCGCCTTGACTTAGTAATCATAAGTCCTAGGTTCGAGTCCCGGTCGGGGTAAAAAATGATTCATGTTTTCACATATGTAATGTGCTTATTTGATATTTCATGCCCGAATGAGATTGGGAATTGAATTAAATGCTAAAATGAAGCCACGAGTGAGGTTGGGGAATCTGTGATATGAACATAGTGGCATTCAGTTAGAATGCGTTCATTCCTAAGTATAGCAGATATAAGCTATAAGGTTGGATTCCTTTTAACCTTCTGTGGTGTAGTGGTAGCGCCTTGACTTAGTAATCATAAGTCCTAGGTTCGAGTCCCGGTCGGGGTAAAAAATGATTCATGTTTTCACATATGTATTGTGCTTATTTGATATTTCATGCCCGAATGAGATTGGGAATTGAATTAAATGCTAAAATGAAGCCACGAGTGAGGTTGGGGAATCTGTAATATGAACATAGTGGCATTCAGTTAGAATGCGTTCATTCCTAAGTATAGCAGATATAAGCTATAAGGTTGGATTCCTTTTAACCTTCTGTGGTGTAGTGGTAGCGCCTTGACTTAGTAATCATAAGTCCTAGGTTCGAGTCCCGGTCGGGGTAAAAAATGATTCATGTTTTCACATATGTAATGTGCTTATTTGATATTTCATGCCCGAATGAGATTGGGAATTGAATTAAATGCTAAAATGAAGCCACGAGTGAGGTTGGGGAATCTGTAATATGAACATAGTGGCATTCAGTTAGAATGCGTTCATTCCTAAGTATAGCAGATATAAGCTATAAGGTTGGATTCCTTTTAACCTTCTGTGGTGTAGTGGTAGCGCCTTGACTTAGTAATCATAAGTCCTAGGTTCGAGTCCCGGTCGGGGTAAAAAATGATTCATGTTTTCACATATGTAATGTGCTTATTTGATATTTCATGCCCGAATGAGATTGGGAATTGAATTAAATGCTAAAATGAAGCCACGAGTGAGGTTGGGGAATCTGTAATATGAACATAGTGGCATTCAGTTAGAATGCGTTCATTCCTAAGTATAGCAGATATAAGCTACAAGGTTGGATTCCTTTTAACCTTCTGTGGTGTAGTGGTAGCGCCTTGACTTAGTAATCATAAGTCCTAGGTTCGAGTCCCGGTCGGGGTAAAAAATGATGCATGTTTTCACATATGTAATGTGCTTATTTGATATATATATATATATATATATATATATATATATATATATATATATATATATATATATATATATATATATATATATAT